>CM055066.1:45059410-45104530 GCA_029204045.2 Tillandsia leiboldiana | reverse complement strand
TACCTCAAGAATATTTAGCATACAAAACCTAGTACAGAGATAGAGTTTATCTGATCATCATGACATTTGAGAATTCAGATATGTAAGAGAATCATAGTTAAAAAAACCAACATATCTTCTATGCATTCAAAAACCAAATGTCAAAATGTTAGTCCAACATCAACTTGTTAGTTATATTACATGCCCAAATAGTTAGTCGAATAGTTAGTCGAGACATGCAAACAATCACAAGATGAAAACCAAAGTTGAAGTTGAAGTGATACTTACCTTGATGTATACAAAATCTTCATCAGCAAGATTTTCACAATCATTGTTCAAGTTCCCTTGATGTTCATTCACATCATCATTGTACCTTGATGCAGTCATCATTGATGTATACAAGATCACAATTTTCACAATATCATTGTTCAATCATTGTTCAAGTTCTCTCTAACTCTCTCCCCCTTTTTGTCACAAAACAAAGCCAAAATGTAGTTAAGACTACGAAATGTTAGGAGAGTGAGAAGTTCCAATAAAACGTAAAACCTGAGAACTAAGCTAAAGTAAGTATAAAACTAAATCCTAAAATCAAAATCCTGCACAAAAAGAAAAGGAAGGTGCAGTTCAGTCAGAGGAGTCTGAGCTGGTACAACTCAGCTTGCTCAAAATCCCTTTAAGCATTGTCGAAATAGTTGAACACTTCTTCTTGATCTTCTTGTGTTCAGAGGAAATTTGCTGAAGTTCTTTCGATGTCCTCTCTTGTGCAGCAGAGAGTCTTTGTTGTTCCTGGCGAAGCGATTCCAATACAGCAGCGTCTGTACCCTGTCTTTTCGAGTGTGATGGATGCTGTCTAGAGGCAGATGGTGCATCCAATCCCTTAACCCATGGAGATTCAGTTTGTAGAACCCCAGAGAGTGAGCGAGCTCTAGTAAGAGGCCCACTATGATAACTTTCACTTCTTAGGACATTCTTTCGTCTTGTATATTGCTTAGTTGTTGATGCAGATTTCATAAGCCTTTTGCCTTTGACAGATTTCGTGTTTTCCTCATCAATTTTCTGTTGAACATCTTTGAAGAATTCATCCCATTCTTCCGTATCGTACTCTGAGCTGTCCTCCCTGCCTTCGGTTGTCTTATCTCCTGTTGAAACATCCGGTTTCTCTTTTACAGATGTACTCTTGTGCACCATTGTGACCAGTAACAGGATTAACCAAGAGAGTGCCAATGATTCTAGTGCTTTAAGTTTAGAGAAATTGTCCTGTGAAAAACCAACTCAAGAACACATGAAAAATCGTCAATTTGAAAGATTTGAAAAATTGTACCTAGACAATCATAATCATGTAGAGAAGCCAAGAATCAAATTAGTTTTGCAAAAGGACTTTTAAAAATAGATCAATTGCATGATTTTCGAAAATCCTTATTATATGCCCTAAAACCGAAATTTTAGAAATCGAAGCCTAAAAATCCGTTAATCAGGAGAATACCTAGCATATAATCAAAACTAATCTACCCAGAGTTCTTATTTCAAAAGAAATTTGATCAAAAACCATCCACAAACAAAGTTGATCCAAGAAATTCATCACGTTTGAGGAGGAAAAGAGAAAAACGGTGAAAAACCGAGATTTTGATCAATAAAACTTACTTGGAGTTGAAGAACTTGAGTTTGAAAGCTTCCAGGAAGGATGAAATCTAGAGAGAGAAACTCTGGAAACTTTGGAACAAAAGATTGGAGTAAAAGAAATCAAAAACCCCTTTCGTTCTTTATAAAACCTAGCCGCAATCCGGATCAGTTCATAACTGCGATCCGGATCGGCTACCCGCAGTGAGAGACTGCGTTCGGGATCCGGATCGGTAGATACAATCCGGATCGTCAGCCCGCAGAAGAATTCCTGCGTTCGGGATCCGGATCATCTAGCCCGATCCGGATCGGCCCCAACTTTTTCTTTAGAAAATTTCAGAGAAATTCAAGAAAAACCAGAAAAAGATTGTAAGCGCAAATGTGTATCAACTTTAAACAAAAATCATCGTTTCATACAACAAGAATTAGATTATGCCAAATCTATCAATAATATCCAAAAATGAAACGAAAATTTACAAAAATTAAATCCCTTAAAGTTGAACACCTTCAATTACATCTAACTTGATCTTATGAGTAATGCCTTTATCAAATCATCAATTCAGTAAAGAAAATGAAATACAAAGATCAATAGATGTTTGAAATCCCAAATATAATAGATAATGTATCTAGACAATCTGTTGAAGAGAGTGGCTCTTTGAGCATCTTTCTTTAAAAACCCACCTTATACCAACCTTGAAATTTGACAGAGTCAAGTATTTTCAACATGCATTTTACTTAATCAAAAATTTGAACAACCATGCTTGGTATACATGTGGTAGCTGCACACAATACTCGGACGACCGAGGTGGTAGCTCTTTCCTCCATGTGGTGGTAGTTTTCACACTCCTCATTGGGATGTAACTCTTTCCACATCTTTTGAGCATTTTACCTTTTCTAAGACTCCCCCTCAATTGGCTATCAATTATCTAAGATATAAAGTATTCAACCAAATATTGATCTCGATTTCATACTCGACTAAGCAGTCAAATAAGATAATGACTATACCAAGAGATCATAGAGAGAGAGAAATTGACTTTAATCACTTTAGAAGATGATTTAATTAACATAAATGATCATTGCAACAGAGAAATATTATGATGGCAAAAGCATAATAAATTTCTAAATGTGCGAAAAGATGCAATTAAAGTCAATTATGATCTATGCTCAATTAATGTCCTATGTACAAACATAGATAATGAACAAAACAAAAACAAATACAAAACCTATCCTAAGCAAAGATTTTAAAAAGAAGATTATTTCAAGGAAAGCATCCCAATTGCTTTTCGTAAATGAATAAAACGTTTTTGATCCAAAGGTTTTGTTAGAATGTCAGCTAATTGATCCTCAGTTGAAATATATGAGAGTTGAAGAGTATTTGATTCAACTAGCTCTCTAAGAAAATGATATCTAAGTTCAATATGTTTTGTTCTAGAGTGCAACACAGGGTTTTTAGAAATGTTAATAGCACTAGTGTTGTCACAAAGTATTGTTACCGAAGATGCTGAAATGCGGAAGTCGCTCAATACGCTTTTCATCCAAATGAGTTGAGTTGAGCAACTTCCAGCTGAAATGTATTCCGCTTCGGCAGTCGAGAGTGCTATGCAGTTCTGCTTTTTACTGTGCCATGCAACAAGGCAATGGCCAAGATAGAAGCATGCACCACTCGTGCTTTTCCGATCATCCACTGATCCTGCCCAATCGGCATCTGAGTATCCAACAATATCCAAACTTGTTCCCATAGGATACCAAATTCCGAAATTAATTGATCCTTTGATATACCGGATGATCCTTTTCACCGCTTTCAGGTGAACCTCCTTTGGTGCTGATTGATATCTCGCGCAAATCCCAACACCAAAAGATATATCCGGGCGACTAGCCGTGAGGTAAAGTAGACTTCCAATCATACTTCGATACAGTTTCTCGTCTACATTCTCACTATGTGATTCACTTCCAAGTCCCTTGTGGCTAGTTCCCATTGGAGTCGGAAAATCTTTACAATTTTCTAGATCAAACTCTTTGACCAACTCCATTGCATACTTGGATTGACTCAAGTGAATACCTTCATCATTTTGTTTAATTTGCAATCCAAGGAAATAAGTCAATTCGCCCATCATGGACATCTCAAATTCGCTTTCCATGGTCTCCGCGAATTTAGAAGCATCGTTATCTCTTGTTGCGCCAAATACAATGTCATCGACATAGATTTGTGCTACAATGAAATTGCTTTGATAATGCTTCACAAAGAGAGTCCTATCAGCTCCCCCTCGAGTATAGCCCTTCTCCAAAAGGTGCTTTGTTAACCTTTCGTACCATGCTAGCGGTGCTTGTTTCAGACCGTAAAGAGCCTTTTTCAAACGAAAAACATGGTTAGGTTGTTTATGATCTACAAAACCTTTCGGTTGAGCCACATAAACTTCCTCATTTAAAAACCCATTTAGAAATGCGCTCTTAACGTCCATTTGAAATAATTTGATTTTAAAATGACAAGCAATAGCAAATAGTATACGAATGGACTCGAGTCTAGCTACAGGGGCGAATGTTTCATCAAAGTCTATACCTTCTACTTGAGAATAGCCTTGGGCAACTAATCGTGCCTTGTTCCTGATGATAGTACCATCCTCATTTTTCTTGTTCTTGAAGATCCATTTGGTACCTATCACATTGTGTTGCTTTGGAGGCTTCGTTAATTCCCAGACTTTGTTTCGCTCAAATTGATGGAGCTCTTCCTGCATTGCTTTAATCCAGTAGTCATCCTGAAGAGCTTCATCTATGTTCTTTGGTTCGATTAAAGATACGTAGCAAGCGAATCCACAAACCAACTGCCTCCGAGTTCTGACTCCTTCTTGTGGATCTCCAATAATATTCGATTCCGGATGATCCTTGGAGATTCGTAACGTTTGTTGAAACGGAGTACTCGGAGATATATGAGATGATTCCTGCACATCAGATAAACTAGAAGAACCATTAGATGCATCATTAATATTGGAAGTATTATTATGAGAAGATGCACTAGCAGGAGAATCATCATCTAGAGAGATATCGAGGGTAGATTTTCCAGTTTCAAAGTGAAAAGCTTCATCTACTTTAACATTTATAGATTCTACGATCGTCTTAGATTCAATGTTAAATACTCGATATGCTCTGCTATTCGTAGAATAACCCAAAAAGATCCCTTCATCACTTCGAGAGTCGAACTTTCCAAGATTTTCACGGTCACGTAAAATGTAACATCGACTCCCGAAGACACGAAAATATTTGATATTGGGTTTTCTACTAAACCACAGCTCATATGGTGTATTTAAGGTTCCGGGGCGCAAGTAAACTCTATTAATGACATAGACAGTGGTGTTCACAGCTTCAGCCCAAAAATGTAGCGGTAAATTCCGGCTATGAAGCATCACACGCGCCATCTCTTGAACAACCCTGTTCTTGCGCTCAACAACACCATTCTGCTGAGGTGTATAGGGTGCCGAGAATTCATGTTTAATTCCATTTGAAGTGCAAAAATCAATGAATTTTGAATTTATGAATTCTCCACCTCTATCACTTCTAACACGAATGATCTTTTCATTCTTTTCAATCATAATACGATGGCAAATCTCATGAAAAGAGTCAAACGTATCAGCTTTCTCTTTTAAAAATGCTACCCAAGAAAACCGAGAGAAATCATCAACCAATAAAAAAATGTACCATTTACCTCCCAAAGATGGTTGACGGGTCGGCCCCATTAAGTCCATGTGCAAAAGTTCCAAGGGCCGTTTTGTACCAACGTGGTTCAAGTTCTTGTGTGCAGTCCTAGACTGTTTTCCCTTTTGGCAACCACCACACACAACGTTTTGTTTAAATAAAAGCTTTGGAACCCCCTTGACCACGTCCTTGTTTGAAATTCTAGTAAGTTCCTTAAAATTTAAGTGACCTAGCCTTTCATGCCAAAGAGTTTCATTATTCAAAGCGGCTAAGTTACAATTTTCAGAAAATTTATTAGGAACAACATAACAATTGTTTTCAGATCTAACCCCTTTTAAAAAGAAGACATGGTCCTTATCAGTTACAACGCATTCAACAGATGAAAAGTTAACTGAAAAACCATTGTCGCAAAGTTGACTTATGCTTATGAGGTTAGTCTTAAGGCCATCAACAAATAAGACGTTTTTCAAAATCGGGCCATCTGGAATAGCTACCGTCCCTTTTCCAACAATTTTGGAAGATCGACCGTCTCCGAAAACAACGTGTCCTCCGGAGATTTTCTCAAGATTTTGAAAACTATTTTTGTCACCGGTCATGTGACGGGAACACCCGCTATCCAGATACCAAGACGAACTATCATATGCATGCAAGGAAACATTGGAAACAAGACAAGGGAAAATTTCACCTTTGCGCACCCAAACCCTTTTGGAGTGCGTCGGTAATGGTCGTGAAGTTATATGCCTAGGTGAAGGCGTCTTGTTATAGCGATTGTTGTTCCTTGATGAAATCGTCTTGCGCGATGAACTACCAATTCTCTTTTCATTTGAAAAGTTTTGCTTTGATTTTCGGGAATGAGCCTTTTTGGTAGTTGTTTCAAGATGTCCTTGAGATGAGCGTTCGACTCCCGTCTTGCAATATCTTCTTATGTGCCCTGAAACACCACAACGAAAACATACCTTAGATCTTGACGATCCCAAAGAGGATGAAGTAGGCTTGTTGTCGTTGTTTGTCTTGAATTCCGGTGTCGGAGGAGGAGATACCGACTGAGGCACAAAGACTGTCTCACTCGAACTTGGACTGTTTCCAGTTTGAGTGTATCCGAGGCCGAACCTATTTGATTGACCAAGACCAAGAAGTCTATCCAACTTACTCTTCCTGAAGAGAATCGTTGTAAGTCATTCTTGAGTTGGAAAATGGTCTTTGTCATTTCCAGGTTATCCTGTCGAGCCTCGTTGTAGAGCTTTGAGAAGTGATTCGCGTTATCCACCAGATTTGTATGTTCCTTCTCAAGTTGCTCATTGGACTCTTGAAGGGAAGCATTTGCCTTTATCAGGTTTTCCCTTTCCACTTCAAGAGCGTTTGAGAGAGAAGTTGCTCTTTTTGCTTCTTCTTCGAGATCATGCACTCTCCCTCTCAAACTCTTGTTTTGCTTAGCCAATTTCTTTGAGTCCCTCAAAAGTCTGTGGTAGGCTAGAGCAAAATCTTCACCTTCCGAATCATCCGATTCGTTGTCCGTTGCGTTCTTTTCAACAGTGGAGTTGGACAACGACTCAGATTTACTTGCCATAAAGCACATGAAGGGTGAAGATACGGACGCGTGGAATGCGGTGGAGCTCTTTTCTTCATCACTCGAAGACGACTCATTTGACGTTGAGTTGTCATCCCAAGTGACGACTTGCATCGCCTTCTTCTCTGCCGGATACTTGTTAGGACATTCCGTTGCAATGTGGCCGTAGCCTCGACATTTGAAGCATTGTAGTTGTCCTTCTGAACTTTTCTTATCCTTTGAGAAGTTCTCTTGCTTTCTTGACTTGTATCCTGAAGTACCCTTGCCTTTGTTCGACTTTCCGAAGGATGGAGATTTGCTTGAATTACCCCTTCGAAAGTTGCGGCGAAACTTCCTTGTCAAGAGAGCGAGCTGCTTCTCAAATTCCTCCATAGAAAGGTTCTCGTCATCGTCTGAGGAGGATGTATCCGCGTCTTCTTCCTTAGTTGTTTTTAACGCATAACCTGAAGACTTAGAAGTGGATGCCTTTCCAGAAGAATTGTTAGTAGTAAATGTCATTTCATAAGTTTGTAATGAACCAACTAATTCTTCTACACGTATTTCGTCCGGGTGTTTAATAGTTTCAATGGCAGTAACCTTTGGGCGAAATCGTTCAGGAAGAGTTCTTAAGATTTTTCTTACAATCTTAAATTCTGGAATCTTCTCTCCCAGATTAGCACATGAGTTTACGATGTCTTGCAATCGTGTATAGTAGTCCGTGAAAGATTCATTTTCTGCCATTAAGATAGAGTCAAACTTGCTCGTAAGCATTTGCAGTTTCTGAATCTTCACGAGGTTAGTTCCCTCATGTGTAACCTGAAGAACATCCCAGATTTCTTTCGCAGTCTCACATGCCGAGACGCGAGAGAGCTCAGTTTGAGATAAGGCATTAAAAATAGCATTAATTCCCTTGCCATTGTAAGAAGATGAATCTAACTCTTCCTTGGTCCATTTCGACCTTGGTTTTAAGGTGCGAATATCACCATTAAATTCAGTTGGATTAGACCATCCTAATTCAATCGATTGCCACACCCGTTCGTCGATGGAAATTAAAAAGGCTTTCATCCGTACTTTCCAGTACGCATAATTAGTTCCATCGAAGAATGGGGGTCGGTTGATGTTTCCACCTTCAACCATTGTTTACAACCTTATTCCCTCTCTGATACCACTTGTTGGGTTATATGTAATACGGATCTAAATAGGGGAAAAAAAAAACACCTAGAGGGGGGTGAATAGGTGTAAACGTATAAACACTCAAAAAATCGTTGCGATAAAACCCAATGCGGAAATAAAAATAATACGCAAGATTTTTACGTGGAAAACTCCATCACCGGAGTAAAAAACCACGGGACCGATAACACGGCAGAAATCCACTAGAATTAAAACACGTACAAGGTGATTTACCGTACACACTTACGACTCAACCTTTTCCATACGCTCCTAGAGGATCTTCTCCGCTCGCTCCGCGACGCTTCTCGAATCCACGATCTGCGCCCAACGCCGAATCCACGGCGTCCAACGTCGAATCCACGACGTCCGACCGAATCCACGGTCTTCACCCAATAGCACCCTTCGAATCCACGAACGTGCCTCGCTCCGAATCCACGAGAGCGGTTGAACCTTGAATCCACAAGGACACGTGAATCCACGCGCCGATTTTTGGGGTAAATCGTTGTTTTGGGTGGTGATGATCCGCCGAATACTTAGATCAAAGATAGATCGGAAATACCATCTAAGTATTCATTAGTTTGATTCAACTCGAGATGTGAGTATGAAAACCTAGAATCAAACTAATCAATATAGATGAAGAAACATAGAGTATTCTCTAATGATTTCCTTTCTTCTCTATATGTGGATCTATAGCCGTATAAAATGGTATATGAAAATGACGGCTAAAGACTATGTGGATTCACCCTAGAAAAAGAGTCATAGGGTGTATTTATAGGTTAGAAACCCTAGGAAGAAGATAAGAATCAAAAACCTAACATTTCTGGAAATTTTACGGACGGCGATCCGGATCGGACTAGCTGTGATCCGGATCGTCGTAATGAGTCAGCTAGTTCCAGAAAAACGAAGGTTCGGGATCCGGATCGAAGTGCATGATCCGGATCGTTCATACAGTTTACCAAACATCAACGTTCGGGATCCGGATTGCGAAGCATGATCCGGATCGTTCAAGGAAAATGGTAAACTCACTGTTCGGGATCCGGATCAAGAGACTACGATCCGGATTGAACTGGTGTATGAACGAACCACCTTCGGGATCCGGATCGAACAACCTGATCCGGATCCTGAACATGTCCCAAGTCCAGTTTTTGATTTTTATGCAATGAAAGATTCTTCCAAGTGTTTATACACTACAAGAAGTATTCGGATCACACAAAATCTTTAGTTAAACATACCTGATCCTTTTGAATTCTTCTTTCTTGAGATTGAGTTAAATGATCCAACTTTCTTCACCTTCAATCTTCAAGACTTGAGACTTTCACGAAACTACGCCAACTCAAATTCCGTAACAAAACCGACTTGAGGCCTTCAGGAAAGATGATCCCCACGCAGTGCTGCATCTATCTGCAGAGTTTGGAGATTTTTGGTGGCACGTATCCCGAGGTTTCCATTTTTACGGCGCGGCGCGACGCTCGTCCATTTGTGTTCCCCTTCGTCGCGTTTCGATGCGAGAGCTCCCCCGGCCTTCTCCGACCACCTTTTTGAGCGATTTCTTCGCCGTTGGATCCGCTACGGACATAGCTTCGATCGAGGTATTTTCAGTTTCCTCTCAGTTCGCACTTTTCATGGAGTTCTTGCATGCTTACTGGGATGCTTGTTGCTGTGAGGAATACTGGGACAGCGGCGTGGTGTTTCGAGGATATCTCCGCAACCGGGCATCGGATTGAGACGAGCCCCAGGACTTTTTTCATCTACTCGACGCAAGGATTCTCACAGTATTTTTCTTGGATTTTTCTGAGGTTTTCCCGAAGGTATATGTTTTCCCCCTTATCTGTGCTAGAGTTTATAGTTATGTGGTTGTGAGATTTTGCGCACCGTTACTGTGAAATTTGTAACTTGGCCTACGTTGCTCGGATTTGGACCCGCAGGTACCCGTTTCGAAGGTATCGACGTGAGGATCGCCATGGTATTTTTATTGGAATTTTTCGAGCATTGTTTGCAGGTGAAAAAGTGACATCTTTGTGGCTGATTTAAAACTGTAACTTATTTGGGTAAATTGTGGAATTAAGTGTAACTATTAGACTTGTGTTGTAACCAGGAGGGTTTGCGAGTGTTGCTGGACCCGTTGGATTTGGACATATCAATTTCCTTGTTTTTTCAGCTGTGGAATCTTGGACAGTGAGCACATTCAGGTGGGTGGCCTTGTCTCCAAGTTTTATGGACTGAACAGTAATTCTACTGATGTAGGATCATGCATGTTAGAGTATTTTTTGTGTAGCATGCTAGATTGTAGGAATTGTTATTTCCTTTATTATCTGAGGTTCTTGTGACCTCCTTGCTCTCTATCATCTGTTAATGATAGTTATCTTGGAACTTGACCTAGCACCCTCGTCATATGTTGCATGTGTAACCAGACCAGTAGAAAACCCTCACTTGGGCTAGGGTTATTTATGTTTAGACATCCACACTGTTCTTTCATTCCTGGACATAGTGTTATCCTCGCCCGGGTAGTGGGCCGAGAGGTTGGGACTTTCTTTTAGTGTGGGATGCATTTGCACTCGTGCTTGGGAGCGGAGTGGAGTCTGGTAGATGTAGTGAATCGTTTGTCTGTACCGGGAACCGTTTGGGGTAAACGGTGGTCCCAGGAGGTCTTGTCTCCCCTGTTTGGGTTGTCGCTACTGTGTTAGTGGCAGTAGTGTACCTGTGTTAGCCGGACCTAGAACCCAGAACCCTTTTCGACATACACATGATTTTAGAATATCAAATGTTTTCTTCCAAGCATCGAAGGGCCGCTGGAGTCTGTTCTTGTTTGATTGGACAAAGGCATCAGCCCTTCGGGGTTTGGATAAAACACTTGTTTTCTAACTGTTTTTCTAAAAAGAACTAAAAAATCATTAAAAATGGGTTTCTCCTCAAATCAAGATGGTTTTTCAAAAAGGGAACTACTTTTAGTCCTCACCCGCGTGGGTTGAGTGGAAATGGTTTTCAGTAACTAATGTCACCCCGTTTTTCGTGTAAGCTTCCCCACACGTAAGGATTCGAGTGGTCTGGGTTCTAGGGGCCATTCCTTTGTCGGGACGAAAGCCACGGGGGCCGAGCCTGGAACCTGTTCTTGTTGAGAGGGTTGTAGGTGTTGGTCTCCCGGGGGCTTTCGGGCCCTGGTTGGTATCTTCTGCGTGTTGTACCGAGGTTGTCGTGTTCCCGAACTGTAAGGGGGCCGGGAACTTCGATAGGCGGAGCCTAGAGTCTGTTCTTGTTTGATAGGGTTCTTAGCACCGACCTATCGGGTTTTCCAAACCCTTATGGTGTCGGTCCTTCCTGTGCTATCTGTGAGTTTGATGTCTCTGTCGTTGGGAGCCGTCGAGTAGACGGTGGTCCCAGGCTGTCGAGTATCTTCCGGTCTGTGTTGTTGGGAACCGTTGGGTTGACGGTGGTCCCGGGTCGTTGAGTGTTGTCCGACCAGTGTCGTTAGCCCTGAGTTGTGGGTCGTTCCTGGCTGTGGAGTATCTCCAGCTAGTGTGTGTTGTGTTGCGAGCTATTGGAGAGGCTAGTGTCTCGTGTTTCGTGAGAGCTGATCAGCTGAGTCGTTGAGAGTGCTCCGACTGTTGTGCGAGATGTTTGAGGATTGAGTCTTTCCGTTCAGTGCGTGAGCGTGGATTTTGATTATAGCCTGCAGTGCCACTTGAGCTCGACAGAGTGCGCGGATACCCTTGTCCTCGTTGGGGTCGCTCCCCTCGAGTGCCACGTCCGGAGTGGGTTTGCACTTTGGTATCGCGACTTGTCGACGCCGTCCCTCTCACTGGCCCAGTTTTGGCAGTCACGGACACAGTCCCTCTGGCTGGCCCAGTTTTGGCAGCTACGGACGCCCTACGTCAGTCCGGTCCTCCGGGATGTAACGGCAGTAGGTAGGCGCAGGTTTGACTGGACCCGAGGAGACAGTCAGTGTAGATTGGGTGACTATACTTGAGAGTCAGTGGATGCATCATATTATCATATGTTCCACTTCTTGAGCATCTAGATAGAGGCATAGTAGGTGTAGAGTTATTTTCCAGCTTTTCCTCTTTCAGCCCTGCTTTTGTTACTTTATGCCTCTAGTAGACTTAGTGGGCAGACCGTTGGGCTTGTTGACGGCACCCACTGAGAACTACTGTGGGAAGTAGTTCTCACACCCGTCGTGGTGTCTTTTCCCCAGGGACTTCTTCTCCTGTTCCTGTTGCTCCAGTTGCTGATCTTTCTGACCGAGGAGAGGGAGTCGCGAGCTAGTTCCCTACCCGTCGTTGGAGTGTAGCGGTACCCCTTCTGAGGAGAGCTTCAGTAGATTAGTTTACCTCTTTTCCCTCTGTTGAGAGACCCTTGTTGTGAGGTATAGAGTTGTATTTTATTTTACTGTTTGAGAGACTGATGTAGTGAGGATATTTTTGTATTGAGAGCTTGTACACTGTTGTATTTATTGGAGATATCTCCCTTTTGAGTTTTGTATCTGAGGACTTTTTTTCATACGATCGTATTTGGGAGATGGATATTGTATTATTTTCAGTTGTACAGCGATTGGATTTCAGTTTTTCAGTAGTTTACTTTCAGCTCTGATATCTGTATACTGTAGTTGGTTCTTCTTGCAGGTTAGACGCTTCGTCTATACGGGGTTTCCTTATGGGCGGCGGATCTGTTGGCGAGCCCGGGTCGCAGTTTCGACGCCGGGGCGTGACAGATTAGAGTGGTATCAGAGCCTAGGTTGTAGGTCATGGTGGACTTAGAAACCCTAGGCTTGTGGTTGGACATTAGGATGACTACGTGAGAGTCGTGACTTTTAGCGAGAGTCCTGATTGAGTTTTATACCTCTCCCAAGAGACGGGATGAGTGATTGGCATGTTTATGTTACAGAATTTGAGTTGGCGTAGTTTCGTGAAAGTCTCAAGTCTTGAAGATTGAAGGTGAAGAAAGTTGGATCATTTAACTCAATCTCAAGAAAGAAGAATTCAAAAGGATCAGGTATGTTTAACTAAAGATTTTGTGTGATCCGAATACTTCTTGTAGTGTAGAAACACTTGGAAGAATCTTTCATTGCATAAAAATCAAAAACTGGACTTGGGACATGTTCAGGATCCGGATCAGGTTGTTCGATCCGGATCCCGAAGGTGGTTCGTTCATACACCAGTTCAATCCGGATCGTAGCCTCTCTTGATCCGGATCCCGAACACTGAGTTTACCATCTTCCTTGAACGATCCGGATCAGGCTTCGCAATCCGGATCCCGAACGTTGATGTTTGGTGAACTGTATGAACGATCCGGATCAAGCACTTCGATCCGGATCCCGAACCTTCATTTTTCTGGAACTACCTGACTCGTTACGACGATCCGGATCACAGCTAATCCGATCCGGATCGCCGTCCGTAAAATTTCCAGAAATGGTAGGTTTTTTATTCTTATCTCCTTCCTAGGGTTTCTAACCTATAAATAGACCCTATGACTCTTTTTCTAGGGGGAATCCATATAGCCGTCATTTTCATATATCATCTTATACGGCTCTAGATCCACATATAGAGAAGAAAGGAAATCATTAGAGAATACTCTATGTTTCTTCATCTATATTGATTAGTTTGATTCTAGGGTTTCATACTCACATCTTGAGTTGAATCAAACTAATGAATACTTAGATGGTATTTCCGATCTATCTTTGATCTAAGTATTCGGCGGATCATCACCACCAAAAAGAACGATTTACCCCAAAAATCGGCGCGTGGATTCGCGTGTCCTTGTGGATTCAAGGTTCAACCGCTCTCGTGGATTCGGAGCGAGGCACGTTCGTGGATTCGAAGGGTGCTATTGGGTGAAGACCGTGGACTCGGTCGGACGTCGTGGATTCGACGTTGGACGCCGTGGATTCGGCGTTGGGCGCAGATCGTGGATTCGAGAAGCGTCGCGGAGCGAGCGGAGAAGATCCTCTAGGAGCGTATGGAAAAGGTTGAGTCGTAAGTGTGTACGGTAAATCACCTTGTACGTGTTTTAATTCTAGTGGATTTCTGCCGTGTTATCGGTCCCGTGGTTTTTTACTCCGGTGATGGAGTTTTCCACGTAAAAATCTTGCGAGTTATTTTTATTTCCGCATTGGGTTTTTATCGCAACGATTTTTGAGTGTTTATACGTTTACACCTATTCACCCCCCTCTAGGTGTTTTTTCCCCTATTTAGATCCTTATTACATATAACCCAACAAGTGGTATCAGAACGGGAATAGGGTTGTAAACAATGGTTGAAGGTGGAAACATCAACCGACCCCCGTTCTTCGATGGAAAAAATTATGCGTACTGGAAAGTGCGGATGAAAGCCTTTTTAATTTCCATCGACGAACGGGTGTGGCAATCAATTGAATTAGGATGGTCTAATCCAACTGAATTTATTGGTGATGTTCGCACCTTAAAACCTAGGTCGAAATGGACCAAGGAAGAGTTAGATTCATCTTCTTACAATGGCAAGGGAATTAATGCCATTTTTAATGCCTTATCTCAAACTGAGTTCTCTCGCGTCTCAGCATGTGAGACTGCGAAAGAAATCTGGGATGTTCTTCAGGTTACACATGAGGGAACTAACCTCGTGAAGATTCAGAAACTGCAAATGCTTACGAGCAAGTTTGACTCTATCTTGATGGCAGAAAATGAATCTTTCACGGACTACTATACACGATTGCAAGACATCGTAAACTCATGTGCTAACCTGGGAGAGAAGATTCCAGAATTTAAGATTGTAAGAAAGATCTTAAGAACTCTTCCTGAACGATTTCGCCCAAAGGTTACAGCCATTGAAACTATTAAACACCCGGACGAAATACGTGTAGAAGAATTAGTTGGTTCATTACAAACATATGAAATGACGTTTACTACTAATAATTCTTCTGGAAAGGCATCCACTTCTAAGTCTTCAGGTTATGCGTTGTAAAACAACTAAGGAAGAAGACGCGGATACATCCTCCTCAGACGATGACGAGAACCTTTCTATGGAGGAATTTGAGAAGCAGCTCGCTCTCTTGACAAGGAAGTTTCGCCGCAACTTTCGAAGGGGTAATTCATGTAAATCTCCATCCTTCGGAAAGTCGAATCAAAGGCAAGGGTACTTCAAGTTACAAGTCAAGAAAGCAAGAGAACTTCTCAAAGGATAAGAAAAGTTCAGAGGGACAACTACAATGCTTCAAATGTCGAGGCTACGGCCACATTGCAACGGAGTGTCCCAACAAGTATCCGGCAAAGAAGAAGGCGATGCAAGTCGTCACTTGGGATGACAACTCAACGACAAATGATGTCGTCTTCAAGTGATGAAGTAAAGAGCTCCACGGCATTCCACGCGTCCATATCTTCACCCTTCATGTGCTTTATGGCAAGTACAGTCCGAGTCGTTGTCCAACTCTACTGTTGAAAAGAATGCAACGGACAATGAATCGGATGATTCGGAAGGTGAAGATTTTGCTTTAGCCTATCACAGACCTTTACGGGATTCAAAGAAACCGGCTAAGCAAAACAAGGGGTTTGAGAGGGAGATTGCAGGATCTCGAAGAAGAAGTAAAAAGGGTAACTTCTCTCTCGAACGATCTTGAAGTGGAAAGGGATAATCCTGATAAAAGCAAATGTTTCCCTTCAAGAGTCCAATGAGCAACTTGAGAAGGAACATACAAATCTGGTGGATAAAGCGAATCACTTCTCAAAGCTCTACAACGAGGCTCGACAGGATAACCTGGAAATGACAAAGACCATTTTCCAACTCAAGGATGACTTACAGCGATTCTCTTCAGGAAGGAGTAAGTTGGATAGACTTCTTGGTCTTGGTCAATCAAATCGGTTCGGCCTCGGATACACTCAAACTGGAAACAGTCCAAGTTCGAGTGGGACAGTCTTTGTGCCTCAGTCGGTATCTCCTCCTCCGACACCGGAATTCAAGACAAACAACGCCAACAAACCTACTTCATCCTCTTTGGGATCGTCAAGATCTAAGGTATGTTTTCGTTGTGGTGTTTCAGGGCACATAAGAAGATATTGCAAGACGGGAGTCAAATGCTCACCTCAAACATCTCTTGCAATGACTACCACAAAGGTGATTCCTCGAAAATCAATTCCAAATCAATTGAAAGAAAAGAACCCTGGTAGTTTACCGCGCAAGACGACCACATCAAGGAGCAGCAATCGTTTTAACAAGATGCTTTCACCTAGGCATATAACTTCACGACCATTACCGACGCATTCCAAAAAGGTTTGGGTGCGCAAAGGTGAAATTTTTCCTTGTCTTGTTACCAATGTTTCCTTGCATGCATATGATAGTTCGTCTTGGTATCTGGATAGCGGTTGTTCCCGTCACATGACCGGTGACAAAAATAGTTTTCAAACTCTTGAGAAAATCTCCGGTGGACTTGTTGTTTTCGGAGACGGTCGATCTTCCAAAATTGTTGGAAAAGGGACGGTAGCTATTCCAGATGGCCCGATTTTGAAAAACGTCTTATTTGTTGATGGCCTTAAGACTAACCTCATAAGCATAAGTCAACTTTGCGACAATGGTTTTTCAGTTAACTTTTCATCTGTTGAATGCGTTGTAACTGATAAGGACCATGTCTTCTTTTTAAAAGGGGTTAGATCTGAAAACAATTGCTATGTTGTTCCTAATAAAATTTCAGAAAAATGTAACCTAGTTTCTTTGAATAATGAAACACTTTGGCATGAAAGGCTAGGTCACATAAATTTTAAGGAACTTGTTAAAATTTCAAACAAGGACGTGGTCAAGGGGGTTCCAAAACTTTTATTTAAACAAAATATTGTGTGTGGTGGTTTCCAAAAGGGAAAACAGTCCAGAACTGCACACAAGAACTTTAACCACGTTGGTACAAAACGGCCTTTGGAACTTTTACACATGGATTTAATGGGGCCAACTCGTCAACCATCTTTGGGAGGTAAATGGTATATTTTCTTGATGATTGATGATTTCTCTCGGTATTCTTGGGTAGCATTTTTAAAAGAGAAAGCTGATACTTTTGATTCTTTTCACGAGATTTGCCTTCGTATTATGATTGAAAAGAATGAAAAGATCATTCGTGTTAGAAGTGATAGAGGTGGAGAATTCATTAATTCTAAATTCATTGACTTTTGTACTTCAAACGGTATTAAGCATGAATTCTCTGCACCCTATACATCTCAACAGAATGGTGTTGTCGAGCGCAAAAACAGGGTTGTTCAAGAGATGGCACGTGTTATGCTTCACAGCCGGAATTTACCGCTACATTTTTGGGCTGAAGCTGTGAACACTGCAATCTATGTAATTAATCGAGTTTATTTGCGCCCGGAAATGTTAAATACACCATATGAACTATGGTGTGGTAGAAAACCCAACATCAAATATTTTCGCATCTTCGGGAGTCGTGTTACATTTTACGTGACCGTGAAAATCTTGGAAAGTTTGACTCACGAAGTGACGAAGGGATTTTCCTGGGGTATTCTACTAATAGTAGAGCATATCGAGTATTTAACTTAGAATCTAAGACGATCGTAGAATCTATAAATGTTAAAGTAGATGAAGCTTTTCACTTTGCATCTGAAAAATCTACCCTCGATATCTCTCTAGATGATGATTCTCCTGCCGTTGCATCTTCTCATAATAATACTTCCAATATTAATGATGCATCTAATGGTTCTTCAAGTTTATCTAATGTGCAGGAATCATCTCATATATCTCCGAGTACTCCGTTTCAACAAACGCTACGAATCTCCAAGGATCATCCGTAATCGAATATTATTGGAGATCCACAAAAATGAGTTAGAACTCGGAGGCAGTTGGTTTGTGGATTCGCTTGCTACGTATCTTTAATCGAACCAAAGAACATAGATGAAGCTCTTCAGGATGACTACTGGATTAAAGCAATGCAGGAAGAGCTCCATTAATTTGAGCGAAACAAAGTCTGGGAATTAACGAAGCCTCCAAAGCAACATAATGTGATAGGTACCAAATGGATCTTCAAGAACAAGAAAAATGAGGATGGTACTATCATCAGGAACAAGGCACGATTAGTTGCTCAAGGCTACTCTCAAGTAGAAGGTATAGACTTTGATGAAACATTCGCCCCTGTAGCTAGACTCGAGTCCATTCGTATACTGTTTGCTATTGCTTGTCATTTTAAAATCAAATTATTTCAAATGGACGTTAAGAGCGCATTTCTAAATGGGTTTTTAAATGAGGAAGTTTATGTGGCTCAACCGAAAGGTTTTGTAGACCATAAACAACCTAACCATGTTTTTCGTTTGAAAAATGCTCTTTACGGTCTGAAACAAGCACCGCGAGCATGGTACGAAAGGTTGACAAAGCAACTTTTGGAGAAGGGCTACACTCGAGGGGGAGCTGATAGGACTCTCTTTGTGAAGCATTATCAAAGCAATTTCATTGTAGCACAAATCTATGTCGATGACATTGTATTTGGCGCAACAAGAGATAATGATGCTTCTAAATTCGCGGAGACCATGGAAAGCGAATTTGAGATGTCCATGATGGGCGAATTGACTTATTTTCTTGGATTGCAAATTAAACAAAATGATGAAGGTATTCACTTGAGTCAACCCAAGTATGCAATGGAGTTGGTTAAAAAGTTTGATCTTGAAAATTCGAAGGATTTTCCGACTCCAATGGGAACTAGCCACAAGGGACTTGGAAGTGAATCACAAAGTGAGAATGTAGACGAGAAACTGTATCGAAGTATGATAGGAAGTCTACTTTACCTCACGGCTAGTCGCCCGGATATATCTTTTGGTGTTGGGATCTGCGCGAGATATCAATCTGCACCAAAGGAGGTTCACCTGAAAGCGGTGAAAAGGATCATCCGGTATATCAAAGGATCAATTAATTTCGGAATTTGGTATCCTATGGGAACAAGTTTGGATATTGTTGGATACTCAGATGCCGATTGGGCAGGATCAGTGGATGATCGGAAAAGCACGAGTGGTGCATGCTTCTATCTTGGCCATTGCCTTGTTGCATGGCACAGTAAAAAGCAGAATTGCATAGCACTCTCGACTGCCGAAGCGGAATACATTTCAGCGGGTAGTTGTTCAACCCAACTCATTTGGATGAAAAGTGTGTTGAGCGACTTCCGGATTTCAGCATCTTCGGTAACAATCCTTTGTGACAACACAAGTGCAATTAACATTTCTAAAAACCCTGTGTTGCACTCTAGAACAAAACATATTGAACTTAGATATTATTTTCTTAGAGAGCTAGTTGAATCAAATACTCTTCAACTTTCATATATTCCAACTGAGGATCAATTAGCTGACATTCTAACAAAACCTTTGGATCAAAAACGTTTTATTCATTTGCGAAAAGCAATTGGAATGCTTTCCTTGAAATAAACTTCTTTTTGAAACCTTTGCTTAGGATAGGTTTTGTTTTTGTTTTGTTTTGTTCATTATCTATGTTTGTACATAGGACATTAATTGAGCATAGATCATAATTGACTTTAATTGCATCTTTTCGCACATTTAGAAATTTATTATGCTTTTGCCATCATAATATTTCACTGTTGCAATGATCATTTACGTTAATTAAATCATCTTCTGAGTGATCAAAGTCAATTTCTCTCTCAATGATCTCTTGGTATAGTCATTATCTTATTTGACTGCTTAGTCGAGTATGAAATCGAGATCAATTTTTGGTTGAATACTTTATATCTTAAATAATTGATAGCCAATTGAGGGGGAGTCAAAGAAAAGTAAAATGCTCAAAAGATGTGGAAAGAGTTACATCCCAATGAGGAGTGTGAAAACTACCACCACATGGAGGAAAGAGCTACCACCTCGGTCGTCCGAGTATTGTGTGCAGCTACCACATGTATACCAAGCATGGTTGTTCAAATTTTGATTAAGTAAAATGCATGTTGAAATACTTGACTCCGTCAAATTTCAAGGTTGGTATAAGGTGGGTTTTTAAAGATAGATGCTCAAAGAGCCACTCTCTTCAACAGATTGTCTAGATACATTATCTACTATATTTGGGATTTCAAACATCTATTGATCTTTGTATTTCATTTTCTTTACTGAATTGATGATTTGATAAAGGCATTACTCATAAGATCAAGTTAGATGTAATTGAAGGTGTTCAACTTTAAGGGATTTAATTTTTGTAAATTCTCGTTTCATTTTTGGATATTATTGATAGATTTGGCATAATCTAATTCTTGTTGTATGAAACGATGATTTTTGTTTAAAGTTGATACACATCTGTGCTTACAATCTTTTTCTATTTTTTCTTGAATTTCTCTAAAATTTTCTAAAGAAAAAGTTGGAGCCGATCCGGATCGGGCAAGATGATCCGGATCCCGAACGCAGGTATTCTTCTGCGGGCTGACGATCCGGATTGGACATGCCGATCCGGATCTCGAACGCAGTTTCTCACTGCGGGTAGCCGATCCGGATCGCAAGCATGGTCTGATCCGGATCGCGGCTAGGGTTTTATAAAGAACAAAAGGGTTTTGATTTCTTTTACTCCAATCTTTTGTTCCAAAGTTTCCAGAGCTTCTCTCTCTAGATTTCACCCTTCTTGGAAGCTTTCAAACTCAAGTTCTTCAACTCCAAGTAAGTTTTATTGATCAAAATCTCGGTTTTTCACCGTTTTTCTCTATTCCTCCTCAAACGTGATGAAATTCTTGGATCAATTTTGTTTGTGGATGGTTTTTGATCAAATTTCTTTTGAAATAAGAACTCTGGGTAGATTAGTTTTGATTGTATGCTAGGTATTCTCCTGATTAACGGATTTTTAGGCTTCGATTTCTAAAATTTCGGTTTTAGGGCATATAATAAGGATTTTCAAAAATCATGCAATTGATCTATTTTTAAAAGTCCTTTTGCAAAACTAATTTGATTCTTAGTCTCTCTACATGATTATGATTGTTTGGGTACAATTTTTCAAATCTTTGAAAATTAACAATTTTTCGTGTTCCTGAGTTGTTGCTCACAGGATTTTCTTCTCACAAGAAACCAATAGCAATGGTGATCACTTCGATTATTTTCCTACTTGCTGCTATGGTACATACGAGAGACACTGCCAAGAGGGCTAAAAAAGATGAAGTCAATTGGGATGAGTTATCAGATGATGAAACACATCCTGGAGAATCGCCACAGAAAACCTCTGTTGCATCGAAAGGGAAAACCCATGCAGAGACATCAAAGGAAAAGGCTCCGCTCACTGCTGCGGAAAAAGGAAAAGCACCAATGACCTCTTCATCCATTTTCTTAAAAAGAAAAAGACTTGCTCGACGACCTGGACGAGCTCGAGGTATTGAAATAAATGAACCATGTCAAGAGAACCCAAGGAATATCTCTCAAATTGACACTGAATCAGAAGACGGAGAAGATTGGGACACATTTCTTGACGAAGTACAACAAGGTATTGATGAAGAAAATAAGGTTTACCTAAAGAAAAAGAAGCTACTGAAGTCTTCCTCAGTACTTAAGCAACAAGCAAAGAAAAAGACTGTGCCAAGCAATGAACCTCTTGACAATTCACCTTCTTTGCCAAGACGATCTCCTCGGAATGAAGGTCAGACTGCTCCGTCAATCGTCACACAACGTTCTTCAACTTCCAGAAGAACTGACCAAAAGGGAAACTTAGAGTCTTCCATAAAACAAGAACAAGATAAAATGGCTCTAGAACTCAGAAAGATGTCCAAGGACTTACATCAGATGAAGCAAGAGTGTTCTACGATTTCGGGAATGCTTAAAGGAATTTTGAAAAAGCTGGGTTGCACGAGCTCTGAAGACTCCGCCTCGGTTGACTCAGATTCAGATGCCTAACAATTCTCTTATGCAGGAACTTTAGATTTTTAATCTTTTCTTGTGCAGGTTTTTAAGTTTTAGTTTTAGTCTTTAGTTCTCCAACTTGAACTGTTAACCATTCTCTCCACTTCTGTAATTTTTGGCTTTGTTTGTGACAAAAAGGGGGAGAGAGTTTAGAGAGAACTTGAACAATGATGATGTGAATATCGAACTTGAACAATGATGAGGTGAATGTGTGAACATCGAGGTAAGTATAACCTCAACTTAAAAGGTAAGTAGAACTTCAACTTTTGGTTTTCATTTGTTTGAATGCATGCCTCGACTAACTATTCATCTAACTATTTGGGCATGTAATATAACTAACAAGTTGATGTTCACTTTGTGACATTTGGTTTTTGATTGCATAGAAGATATGTTGGTTTTTGACTATGATTCTCTTACATATCTGAATTCTCAAATGTCATGATGATCAGATAAACTCTATCTTTGTACTAGGTTTTGAATGCTAAATATTCTTGAGGTATCTAACGATCTCTTTTTGTCAAGAATGATTTCTTTGTGCAGAGAGTACAGATGTCTAAGTCTAGAGTATGTTTTAGGAGTTTATCTCATGTTTTTAAATTTTTGGATCTCCATTGTAAATTTTTGTTGTATGGTGATAGCAACAAAAATATCTTTTTGAATTTTCTTTAGTGGATCTGTGTTTTGTCACGAAACCGCCAAAGGGGGAGATTGTTACGGAATTTGAGTTGGCGTAGTTTCGTGAAAGTTTCAAGTCTTGAAGATTGAAGGTGAAGAAAGTTGGATCATTTAACTCAATCTCAAGAAAGAAGAATTCAAAAGGATCAGGTTTGTTTAACTAAAGATTTTGTGTGATCCGAATACTTCTTGTAGTGTAGAAACACTTGGAAGAATCTTTCATTGCATAAAAATCAAAAACTGGACTTGGGACTTGTTCACGATCCGGATCAGGTTGTTCAATCCGGATCCCGAAGGTGGTTCGTTCATACACCAGTTCAATCCGGATCGTAGCCTCTCTTGATCCGGATCCCGAACACTGAGTTTACCATCTTCCTTGAACGATCCGGATCAGGCTTCGCAATCCGGATCCCGAACGTTGATGTTTGGTGAACTGTATGAACGATCCGGATCAAGCACTTCGATCCGGATCCCGAACCTTCGTTTTTCTGGAACTACCTGACTCGTTACGACGATCCGGATCACAGCTAATCCGATCCGGATCGCCGTCCGTAAAATTTCCAGAAATGGTAGGTTTTTGATTCTTATCTCCTTCCTAGGGTTTATAACCTATAAATAGATCCTATGACTCTTTTTCTAGGGTGAATCCAAAAAGAAGGAAAATAGCCGTCATATTCATATCTTATTTTATACGGCTCTAGATCCACATATAGAGAAGAAAGGAAATCATTAGAGAATACTCTATGTTTCTTCATCTATATTGATTAGTTTGATTCTAGGTTTTCATACTCACATCTTGAGTTGAATCAAACTAATGAATACTTAGATGGTATTTCCGATCTATCTTTGATCTAAGTATTCGGCGGATCACCACCACCAAAAACAACGATTTACCCCAAAAATCGGCGCGTGGATTCGCGTGTCCTTGTGGATTCAAGGTTCAACCGCTCTCGTGGATTCGGAGCGAGGCACGTTCGTGGATTCGAAGGATGCTATTGGGTGAAGACCGTGGACTCGGTCGGACGTCGTGGATTCGACGTTGGATGCCGTGGATTCGGCGTTGGGCGCAGATCGTGGATTCGAGAAGCGTCGCGGAGCGAGCGGAGAAGATCCTCTAGGAGCGTATGGAAAAGGTTGAGTCGTAAGTGTGTACGGTAAATCACCTTGTACGTGTTTTAATTCTAGTGGATTTCTGCCGTGTTATCGGTCCCGTGGTTTTTTACTCCGGTGATGGAGTTTTCCACGTAAAAATCTTGCGAGTTATTTTTATTTCCGCATTGGGTTTTTATTGCAACGATTTTTGAGTGTTTATACGTTTACACCTATTCACCCCCCTCTAGGTGTTTTTTCCCCTATTTAGATCCTTATTACATATAACCCAACACCATGGCTGAGTCGGAAACCTCCGCGACTCAATCTGCCAGATCCCCAAATATCCTCAAAACTAAGTGGGAGAACTACCTCCGCCACTAAATCATAATCACAACCCATGATCCCAACAAGGAAGAAGAACTCTTATGACACTAGGACTCGACAGACGATGCTCTAAAAAAAATACCCTCGGCACTCTGGCATGAGTACACAATCAATTCGAACAATCTGGACCATTCATAATTTCTCAATAGTTAAAAACCCTTTTAAAAATGGAGTTTTACTTAAAACGGGCACTAAAAATATATGAAGGTCCAGATGCAGCCTGAAACTCAAAAGAACATGCAGTCTAGTATCAAATAACCTCTAGATCATACTAAAAATGTCTGGGCTCAAGAATGTCATTCCACAATTTTCTAGGCAACTATCAGATTTATCGATATATAATAAATCAGGTAATCATGATCAATATAAGATAAATAGGCTAAACATGATCAATATGCTTACAGAAGCATTATAGGGCATTTCATAAATTTTGGAGAAATTCCAACCCACCTGGAACGCTTTCCGCAGGCATACGCTGAAGTCGGGGAAGTGCCGAAACCTCGAACCGATAAAACTGGCTCCAGAACTGTCAGTTCCGACTCACTTTTTGCCTTCGGGTCCTCCGCGTCAGTCCGGAACCTCCCGAACTTCGCTGTAATCATAAAATACGCCTGTTCCAAGTGTTTCCCAATTTTCTGCACACCACTGCGAGCTCTTCTTTTCCCGGAACCAGTCCTCTATCGCGCACAATGCCCGGAAAACTCCGAATCAACCTGGGGCTTCCGCGTTGATCTGAGTCGACCCGAACTCATCTGTAATCCAATATGGAACACGCTCGAGCGATTTATCCACAACGCACCATCTACCGAGGCCGGTGCGCTATCCGAAATCCCGGTACTCTACACATCCAACAGCTATCATGCCTCTATCTAAATGCTCAAATGGGGAAACACTGAGAAGGATATGCAACACTCGCACACGAGGTGCTCAATCGACCCAATCGAGCTGACTGCCACATCGGGTCCAGTCAAACCTGCGCCAACCTACCACCACCTCCCGCTGACGGGCAGGAATTACGTAGGGCATCCGAACGGACTAACTCGCTATCGAATAGTGGCTCATGCAGGCTATAGTCGAAATCCACGCTCTCTCTCAGAACGGATAGAATCATGATGTTCAACCTCTCACATAACGGTCAAAGTACTCACAACGACACGGGACCACCGTCAAACCGAACGGCGCCCAACAACACTAGCACTGGTCTAAACACAGCTACTAGACTCCACTCAGCCCCTAGGCACGAGTGCAACAATGAAGGTATCTGACCGAATAAACCCAATCGAATGAACCGGTATAAAACCCGGTACTGCCTGCTCTGCTGTCGAACTCTAAGAACTCATCTGCGGGAATACTGACCGACTACTGACCGGTACGGTCGCATCCCAAAATAGGTGACAGGCCGACTACTGACCGGTACGGTCGCACCCACAATAAGTAACAGGCCGGCTCCTGACCGGCACGGTCGCACACTCCGGAGTGGCACTCGAGGGGAGCGACCCACACGAGTAAAGTATCACTGTAACCCGTATCATATATATCATAATATAGCAGGACTGGATCACGACTCTGATCAAAGGGGGAAAACTCATCCACTAAAGAAAGCCTCGGTCCTCAATTAGATGCAAAAATACTCAAATAGTGGGAATCTCTGTCCACTAGAGAAAACTGATACCCAATCTGATGCAAAAGTAAACATCCGGTGAACCGCCCAATATCCGCAGTTGCCGCAATACCCTGCCGTCTATAACCAAGTCCTATAGCCGACCTCCGGTCAACAGCCCCAAGTCCGCGGTCACCGCAAAACCCTACCAACCGCAATCCATCACAACCCGTCCCTGACACAAATGTCCCTGCTACACTACCCCCGACCCCTGCTCGCACTCGAGCAACAGAGACCGCCTGACTAACAAGAAGGACAAAATGAATAACATGGTTTCTCCTAAGTCAAGTTCCAATATGTAGTGCAGCAGTAAAAGATGGCCTAACTACATGTCCACACAAGCATGCTTTTGTCCTCAGAAATAATGAAAGAGAGTGAAACATAAAGTAGCACAGCATGCTAAAGCATTTCTACTATGATATACCAATCTCACACAAGTAGGCCAATGAATAAACATGTAAGATCTCTATGTCATCTAGTGTGGGATAAATATAACCGCCTACCATATGCTAAGTCTCCAATTCACCAAACAAGTACAATAATCGGGTAGGCATCAATTCACATGATCTAGGCCATTCCCTGCTTACCCACACTCATATCGGTTGTACCTTAATTATGCATGCTATCAGTCATAGAGGGGTGGCATTCCCACAAGTGTACTTACATTAATCATAACATAAACATCCATAAAAGCTTTATCATTCCCTTATACAGTTACCAATATTAAGCTTACCCACCTGAAGTGCTTAATCCAAGGCAAACCTGGGGTCGGTGAAGAGCGTCGCCACTTGCTAACAATATCTGCTGAATCCGTATCCACGGTACATGTCGCGCAAACCTCGGCTCCGAGCAGTGCTCCAAAAACACTCGCGGACCTTCCTGGGTACAACAAAAGGTCCAAAGTTACACTTTATGCTAAAAATATCCAAGTATACACCATCTGCTGAAAACAGTCCCGAAGATGTGCAATTTTCACCTACAGAACGGACTCTGAAAAATCCAACAAAAATACAGTCGCGATCGTCGCGTTGATCCCTTCGAAACGAGTACCTGCACGTCACAATCCGAGTCCCGGAGACCAAGTTACAAATTCCGCAACGCGGTGAACGCGAAACTCCACAACATACACAACTGTAATACTCTGCATAGTAAAGGGGGAAGAAGTATACCTTCAGGCAAGTCTCAGAAAATTCCCCGAAAAATACGACGGTAATCTTTGCGACGCGTAGATACAAAAAGTGTATAGGGACGTCCCGATCCTATGCCTAGGTGCGGAGATATCGCCAAAACATCGAGCCGCTGTCCAAGTCTCAATCACAGCAACAGTGTCACAGTAAACTTGGAAAAACACCTCGAAAAGCGCGAAACGAGGGGAAGCAAAAAATACCAAGATCGTAGCTCTGTCTGTTGTCGTTCCAATGGCGCAAGAATCGTCGAAAACAGAGGTCGGAGTAAGCCGGGGGAGTCCTCGCACCAAAACGCGACGAAGGGGGGTCACAAATGAACGAGCGCCGCGCCACGCCGTAAAAATGGAAACCTCAAAGTGCGTGCCACCAAAAATTTCGGGAATCAACAGATGGAACTAGCTCTGGGAGAGGACAAATTCTTGTGAAGGTCGCACTGTGAGAAGATGAGCAGGAAAAGAGCTACGAGCCATTGTTCTCGTCCTATTTATAGGCTGGGAAAAACAAATCCGGAAATGACGATGGTGTCCCCGGATCCGGGCGCCCGAACCATTCGGGCGCCGCAAACCTAGTCGGACAGAACCGTCCGACCCCGTTCGAAATGCCCTGGTGAAGCCACGTCGCCCGCAAAACAGGGAACAGCCGAAGGAGCCACCCGTCTTGCGCCGCGTGCCCACCAGCGGACGCCGACACGTGGCACGCACCCAGTCAGCCGCGCCCACGTGCGCCCCTGCCAGGCACGCAGCCCGAGGCGGCCCCCGCCTGCACCGTTGTCCTGGTCCACTACACCGACCTCTCCTAGCCCGCCACGTGTCCGCCCTCCGGCGCACGCCGGCCCCGTGGACAACGCGCCTGCCCGCGCCCGCGCGCCTGCCTGCGGTCGCTCCGCCGCCTGCCGAAGCCCGCGCCGCCGCGCTCTGCCGCTGCCCGCCGCAGCCGCCCGCCGGCGCCGGAACAGTGCCCCCTTGCCTCGAAATCTGTGCGCGGCATCTGGGCTCCGAAAAATATAAGTAGTCCATTTTCATCGTTTTCGCGCGCTGAATCCAAATCCGCTGTCTGTTTTACCAAATTCCAACTCTAAAAATTGCCGAAGGCATCTAGAAAGGTGTTCTTTTGTCCAAACTTCGCGCTGAGTCCAATTTTAATATCTGTTTCTCACGAAACCACTTCTAAATATCCGACGGGGTCCTCCGATCACTCACGTGATCCATTACAAGCCCGAAGTCCATCACTTGTGTCCCAATTGTGCACAAACACCACCGACACACCTCGTAGGCCTCCAGAAGCTGCAGATGTAACCGTAATCCATAAGTGGGAATTTCGGATCCTCACATCCTCCCCCACTAAAAAAAGTTTCATCCTCGAAACTAGCTCAATTCCACCATGAGTCACAAACACCAAGGGTAAGTACTCAACATCACCATCTCTAGCTCCTAAGTTACCACTCACTCCCCGTGATTACTCCTCAACAACAACAATAGCAACAACCAGTACGGCATAGCCCGATTGCGCAATTCCCTCACCTCACGAGCCGGAATTCGCCACGGGCGTCCCTCGTACTCCGAACACTCTTAGCTCTCAAATGGAGCGAGTCAATCACGAGCGAGGGATCCAAAAGCAAAAACACTCCCGAGCTGAGACGTGAAACACCACAGGGGCTCCGTCAGAAAGCTGGGGGAAACAAAATAACCACCAGTGCAACACGCACCAAACCACATCCTGTGTCAACTCAACCAAGGCAAACCGAAGCGTACCCACACTATTTATCCAATAAGGAAAAGAGCCCTAACAAGGAGGGGTCCTCACTCGGTCACTCCCGAATCTAGACCATCCGAGTGGACTGCTCAACAACGGTATACCATCAAAAGGGACCCTCTAGAGATACAATCTCATGCCACAGTTGGTAACACAACATGCTATCATAACCCCAACGGACCCACGGGTCGAAGTCGATCTCTCAACTAGTAAAGAACACTCTGACGGTGGCCAAACCGTCGGTGAACGGGACTGAAAGCTGGCTCAAAAGGCGATCATAATGCTGATGCCCAAACTCGCGGTCAAAAGTTCGAACCATCGACGACAATCCGAGTAAATTCCACCCAAGATGCTGAAAGCTGTAGTTTCCACTGGTGCCGTATAGCAGAAACTGTAAACTGAAGCTGAACCCTTAATCTATCATATAGTATAGAACAGGAACACTGAGTAACCAGAACTGATAGCCAAACAGGCATGGCCTACGCCCAGGTATATCAATCAAAGCTGGAAATAATAGGCGTACTGAAAGGCTCAACTGTGGGATCCAAGCTGCCTACAAAACAGCGGTTCGTCCTACCACAATACTCATAGGGTTGGACTGATGAAGCGCGGACCGAAGGTAAACCCACGGTAATTCCACAGCCACTAAGGGAGGCCTCACTATAACACGCAAATCCATCTCCCAACACTGGAAGTACTAGCATTGGCGCTGGTATCAGTCTCATTATCCATCAGCAATGCTCTCCTGGCACTGCCAAGCCCAAGAAGCTGCTCGCCTCAAGAATAAATGTTGGTCTCAGCCAATCTCGAATAACATCCATTTGGTCGGGTTCCACCGCTGCTCCAACAGCTAAAATAAGGTGACCCAAGAAGGCATGCACTTAGAGCTAAAACTTGTACATCAATATCTTGGCATACAGCTTCATCCACACAGGCATGATAGCACATCCACAAGTGCTCCACGTACTCCAAGTCGCTCTGGGAGTAAATCATAATATCCTTGGGGAACGCCACTCCCAATCCGTCCAAGTACAACTGGGACATACAATTCCTCAAATCTTGAAGATAACATGGCATTAATTATTCCATTTGGCCTCACTATGAGCTCATAATGCCCCTACCGTGTCCTGAACGCCATCTAGGCAAAGTCCTCGGCTGTCTAATTCCAAGTAGGTACTCGCATCATACAATAACTGCCGGAGTATAACTCCATCAAAGGGTCCTAAATAATACCTGAACCTGCGTGTGCTCAAGTCACAACGAACCCTCATCATCGTCTATCCAAGACGTGGCATCACCACCGTATATCAACGGCGTGGCACTGGGTCAAACAGGACCCTCGATCCATCAGATCCTGCAACTGCGCCATCAGCTCTCTCAGCTCTACAGGCGATATCCAATGAGGTGCTGTCAAGGGTGGCGCGGTTTCCCGAACCACGTCAAACGTAATCTCTATCTTCCTAACCGGCAGCATCTCAAACAGCTCAGGTGAAATGACACCCGGGATCTCGTGGGCAACAGAGATATCCTTGAGTCCCGGTGCCGCCGTAAGCACCTCTCACACTGTCGCTAAAGCATGTGTGCTCTAACAATCTCAACAACCAAACCTCCTCTCGTCTGCCTCGCAGAAAATCGACGTCCTCTCTCTCCTCAGTCAAAATATCCTGTGGCATTGTGCCAATCAGTCTCAAGCACATGGTCAAAATACCGAACTGCCACAATTACCAATAAGTCTGCCGGCATAACTCGCGGCCTCAACTGCATTGGGCATGATCCACAAGCCTCCTCCACATGCACAACACTAACAGGAACCTGTACCTCTAGTGCACGTGGTAACAAATCTACCACTAGTCCATGCAGGAATGAAACATGCTCTAACTCCGACTGCTGTGATGAAATCCCACCTGCGACACTCGATCCACTACCGTGGCGCCCTCCAACCAGGCGGCACAGATTCATCCGCTCAAAGCATGTGGTTGTCGCTCAATCTGCCTGAAAATCAGGACTATCCACAAGGGAGCACGGCCTCTGTCTCTGCTCACATTGAGGCAACGAATGCGGCCCTCCGTAGATCACCAATCCATGCTACCGCTGCACCGCTCTGATATAGATGCTGATGCTGCCATCGGGGTCTACCCGAACTCTGGCATCTCGGGAACCCGTTATCCTGGAAAAAGAAATCAGAAATGCCTCTGCCGGCCGATCTGTCCTCCATCACCCGGCGCCAAGCGCCAATATCCAGAACTCGCCTCTGGCGGCAGATCCCTATCCAAAGGAACTGCAACGCCACGCTCCATACACAACGCCTACACCATCGAGGCGTCAATAATCCGTAACGGAGTGACCAAATAAACTGAAAGGTATCCTGGCGCAATCCACTCCCAGACACACATATCCTATGCGCCTCGTCCCTCGGAACCTAGAGCGCGCAGTTAAACAACTGCAAAAAAATTTTAGCACAGGGAGGCTTTCAATTGATCACTCCATCACCACCAACTACGACTCTGCCTCCAAAGGCTCCAAACTCAATCTTATGAGTCGGGGTGGTTCATCTGCCGAATCTGGCTCAAAAGATCGATCATGTCCCCTCAGCTCACAAGCTGTCAACTATCCACCCTGCCTCGGTGCCTCGACACTAAACATTGGCACGGAGGGGGCTACTCAGTGCTCCGACAACTGTGTCACCAAAACCAGCTGCTCACTCTACTGCTGAAAGGCCTCAGACAATCATGTCATCTGGGTCCGGAGTGCTCTGACCTCAATCCGGGTATCCGGCCCAAAACCCATCGCTCAAGCTCAACTGCTATGACAGGATGCACACGGGTCAAAACCCAGCGTCGGGGAGACACAGCTCACCACGCCAGAACCACAAATCAGCACACAAAAGCCACTTGACCCAATCCAGCGAAAGTCTAAAGCATGTCACCCGTTCCACAGCATTATGTTGTTTGCAGCCAACAAAATCACTTAGGAGAATAAATATGCCAATCACTCGTCCCGTCCCCTGGGAGAGGTATAAAACTCAATCAGGACTCTCGCTATAAATTACGACTCTCACGAAGTCAACCAAGGGTCAAACCATAAGCCTAGGGTTTCTAAGTCCACCATGACCTACAACCTAGGCTCTGATACCAACCTAATCTGTCACGCACCGGGGTCGAAACTGCGCCCCGGGCTCGCCAACAGATCCGCCACCTATGCCAAACCCCGCATAGGCGAAGCGTCCTACCTGCAAGAATGGTACTACAGCTAACAGATGTTGGGTTATATGTAATAAGGATCTAAATAGGGGAAAAAAACACCTAGAGGGGGGTGAATAGGTGTAAACGTATAAACACTCAAAAATCGTTGCGATAAAAACCCAATGCGGAAATAAAAAATAATACGCAAGATTTTTACGTGGAAAACTCCATCACCGGAGTAAAAAACCACGGGACCGATAACACGGCAGAAATCCACTAGAATTAAAACACGTACAAGGTGATTTACCGTACACAATTACGACTCAACCTTTTCCATACGCTCCTAGAGGATCTTCTCCGCTCGCTCCGCGACGCTTCTCGAATCCACGATCTGCGCCCAACGCCAAATCCACGGCGTCCAACGTCGAATCCACAACGTCCGACCGAATCCACGGTCTTCACCCAATAGCACCCTTCGAATCCACGAACGTGCCTCGCTCCGAATCCACGAGAGCGGTTGAACCTTGAATCCACAAGGACACGCGAATCCACGCGCCGATTTTTGGGGTAAATCGTTGTTTTTTGGGTGGTGATGATCCGCCGAATACTTAGATCAAAGATAGATCGGAAATACCATCTAAGTATTCATTAGTTTGATTCAACTCAAGATGTGAGTATGAAAGCCTAGAATCAAACTAATCAATATAGATGAAGAAACATAGAGTATTCTCTAATGATTTCCTTTCTTCTCTATATGTGGATCTAGAGGCGTATATATGAAAATGACGGCTATTTTTATTTTCGGCCTCTTTTTGGATTAACCCTAGAAGAAGAGTCATAGGGTCTATTTATAGGTTAGAAACCCTAGGAAGGAGATAAGAATCAAAAACCTAACATTTCTGGAGATTTTACGGACGGCGATCCGGATCGGATTAGCTGTGATCCGGATCGTCGTAACGAGTCAGGCAATTCCAGAAAAACGAAGGTTCGGGATCCGGATCGAAGTGCTTGATCCGGATCGTTCATACAGTTCACCAAACATCAACGTTCGGGATCCGGATTGCGAAGCCTGATCCGGATCGTTCAAGGAAGATGGTAAACTCAGTGTTCGGGATCCGGATCAAGAGAGGCTACGATCCGGATTGAACTGGTGTATGAACGAACCACCTTCGGGATCCGGATCGAACAACCTGATCCGGATCCTGAACATGTCCCAAGTCCAGTTTTTGATTTTTATGCAATGAAAGATTCTTCCAAGTGTTTCTACACTACAAGAAGTATTCGGATCACACAAAATCTTTAGTAAAACATACCTGATCCTTTTGAATTCTTCTTTCTTGAGATTGAGTTAAATGATCCAACTTTCTTCACCTTCAATCTTCAAGACTTGAGACTTTCACGAAACTACGCCAACTCAAAATCCGTAACAATCTCCCCCTTTGGCAGTTTCGTGACAAAACACAGATCCACTAAAGAAAATTCAAAAAGATATTTTTGTTGCTATCACCATACAACAAAAATTTACAATGGAGATCCAAAAATTTAAAAACATGAGATAAACTCCTAAAACAGACTCTAGACTTAGACATCTGTACTCTCTGCACAAAGAAATCATTCTTGACAAAAAGAGATCGTTAGATACCTCAAGAATATTTAGCATACAAAACCTAGTACAGAGATAGAGTTTATCTGATCATCATGACATTTGAGAATTCAGATATGTAAGAGAATCATAGTCAAAAACCAACATATCTTCTATGCAATTAAAAACCAAATGTCATAAAATGTTAATCCAACATCAACTTGTTAGTCATATTACATGCCCAAATAGTTAGTCGAATAGTTAGTAGAGACATGCAAACAATCACAAGATGAAAACCAAAGTTGAAGTTGAAGTGATACTTACCTTGATGTATACAAAATCTTCATCAGCAAGATTTTCACAATCATTGTTCAAGTTCCCTTGATGTTCACTTACCTTGATGTTCATTCACATCATCATTGTACCTTGACGCAGTCATCATTGTTCATCATTGATGTATACAAGATCACAATTTTCACAATATCATTGTTCAAGTTCTCTAAACTCTCTCCCCCTTTTTGTCACAAACAAAGCCAAAATTACCAAAAATTGAAGGAGAGTTAAAAATTTCAACGAAAATGTTCTAAAATTTAAGAACTAGAACTAAAAGTAAGTCCTAAAAACTGAAAAGCCTGCACAAAAAGATTAAAAATCTGCAAAAGAACAAAAAGAAGGAATCAGTCATCAGATTCGGAGTCATCAGAGCTCGTGCAGCCCATCTTTGAGAACATCTTTTTCACCAGCTTGTTCATAGAATTGATCTTCTTGGTTAAGGTAATGTGAGCTGCCGTGATGAGCTCGAGCTCATTGGAGATTCTCGTCTGTGCCTTCGAGATCTGTTCCTGCTCAACTGATAATCGTTGTTGTTCTTTGTAGATGGATGAGACTGATGCTTCATCCGCTGGTGTGGGTGCTGGTTGTGATGGTGACGCGGAAGTGCCGCTGCTAGGTTTCGTTCCGCTTGTTGGGACTGGAGTGACATGGGGCAATTTGTGAAGTGACTTCACGACGGTGGACTCATCGATCATGCCCAAACATTGATGATAAGTCGGTGAGGTAATGTCAACCTGAAATTTCTTCAAAATCCTCATTATAATCAGTGGAAATGGAATTCTCTCTGTGGGATGAGGGTGCTCAACATATCTTGTCATTCTATTCCAAATAATGTATGGAATGTTGATATTCAATCCCATTGCCTCAGACGGATGTCCTAAGAGATACAGAAATAGCATTCGATCCCATCTCAAAACTTTCGTCTGCAAATTTGGAAGGATATTGTAACAAGTGATGAAGTTTAGAAATCGGTACTCAAGACGAAGTTCCTTGGATCTGATCGATTTCTCCGTTGATTGCGTTCCTTCCAAACAAATTCCCTTTATAACCATTTGCCACACAGTGTTCGTCAAAACCTTTCCCTTCAAGTAATTAACTCCTGTTTTGCTGGCAGGCATTCCCAAACCCTCGCCAATCAATTGTGGAGTAATTTTGAATCTTGTGCCTTGGATGTTCGTGTAAAATTCCATTGGACCATTTTTAATTTCACGAAGGTGCCGTGCATTTGTATAGAAGGCCCTTACAAGATGCAGACAGTATCCAAGCACTTCTGGAAATCGACAAACTTGAATAAGGTTTGCTTGTTCAATTAGAACGCCAAACTCAGGAGAGTGATCTCGTAGAGCCTCTATATTGACATGTCTCTCACCAATGCATTCACGATTCTCAAATGCCCTTAGGCGATCCGAATTAACGAACACTTGTTCCTCCCGAGGTGGAGAATCCGGAATAATCGGTTCGTTAGCCATGAAACCTCGTGCTCGTCCAAACCGTCGAGCGAGTCGTTTCCTTTTCACTGAGATGGTTGGTGCAGTCATAGGTGCTTTACCTTTGTCCATGGGTGCTTTTTCTTTCGATGCATCGGACGCCTTTTGTTCAGGCAATGAGTCATCATCATCTGTCAATGCAGTCCAATCTACCTCGTGACAATCTACTTCTGTGTCGCTGATCACAAGAAACTCACCCTTTTGTTGTGTTTTCTTAGCTCTTTTTAACTTATTTGTGGCCCGAGTGTGCACCATAGTGACCAATAAGAGAATGATCCATGAGAATCCCATTGATCCAAGTGCTTTAAGAAGATTAAAATCCTGTGAGCAACAACTCAAGAACAACATGAGAAAATTGTTAATTTTCAAAGATTTGAAAAATTGTACCCAAACAATCATAATCATGTAGAGAGGCTAAGAATCAAATTAGTTTTGCAAAAGGACTTTTAAAAATAGATCAATTGCGTGATTTTCGAAAATCCTTATTATATGCCCTAAAACCGAAATTTTAGAAATCGAAGCCTAAAAATCCGTTAATCAGGAGAATACCTGGCATATAATCAAAACTAATCTACCCAGAGTTCTTATTTCAAAAGAAATTTGATCAAAAACCATCCACAAACAAAGTTGATCCAAGAAATTCATGACGTTTGAGGAAGAGGAGAGAAAAACGATGAAAAACCAAGATTTTGATCAATAAAACTTACTTGGAGTTGAAGAACTTGAGTTTGAAAGCTTCCAGGAAGGATGAAATCTAGAGAGAGAGGCTCTGGAAACTTTGGAACAAAAGATTGGAGTAAAAGAAATCAAAAACCCTCTTGTTCTTTATAAAACCTAGCCGCGATCCGGATCAGTTCATAACTGCGATCCGGATCGGCTACCCGCAGTGAGAAACTGCGTTCGGGATCTGGATCGGCAGATACAATCCGGATCGTCAGCCCGCAGAGTAATTCCTGCGTTCGGGATCCGGATCATCTTGCCCGATCCGGATCGGCTCCAACTTTTTCTTTAGAAAATTTCAGAAAAATTCAAGAAAAACCAGAAAAAGATTGTAAGCACAAATGTGTATCAACTTTAAACAAAAATCATCGTTTCATACAACAAGAATTAGATTATGCCAAATCTATCAATAATATCCAAAAATGAAACGAAAATTTACAAAAATTAAATCCCTTAAAGTTGAACACCTTCAATTACATCTAACTTGATCTTATGAGTAATGCCTTTATCAAATCATCAATTCAGTAAAGAAAATGAAATACAAAGATCAATAGATGTTTGAAATCCCAAATATAATAGATAATGTATCTAGACAATCTGTACAGAGTGGCTCTTTGAGCATCTTTCTTTAAAAACCCACCTTATACCAACCTTGAAATTTGACGGAGTCAAGTATTTCAACATGCATTTTACTTAATCAAAAATTTGAACAACCATGCTTGGTATACATGTGGTAGCTGCACACAATACTCGGACGACCGAGGTGGTAGCTCTTTCCTCCATGTGGTGGCAGTTTTCACACTCCTCATTGGGATGTAACTCTTTCCACATCTTTTGAGCATTTTACTTTTTCTATGACTACCCCTCAATTGGCTATCAATTATTTAAGATATAAAGTATTCAACCAAATATTGATCTCGATTTCATACTCGACTAAGCAGTCAAATAAGATAATGACTATACCAAGAGATCATAGAGAGAGAGAAATTGACTTTGATCACTTAGAAGATGATTTAATTAACATAAATGATCATTGCAACAGTGAAATATTATGATGGCAAAAGCATAATAAATTTCTAAATGTGCGAAAAGATGCAATTAAAGTCAATTAAGATCTATGCTCAATTAATGTCCTATGTACAAACATAGATAATGAACAAAACAAAAACAAATACAAAACCTATCCTAAGCAAAGGTTTCAAAAAGAAGTTTATTTCAAGGAAAGCATTCCAATTGCTTTTCGTAAATGAATAAAACGTTTTTGATCCAAAGGTTTTGTTAGAATGTCAGCTAATTGATCCTCAGTTGAAATATATGAAAGTTGAAGAGTATTTGATTCAACTAGCTCTCTAAGAAAATGATATCTAAGTTCAATATGTTTTGTTCTAGAGTGCAACACAGGGTTTTTAGAAATGTTAATTGCACTTGTGTTGTCACAAAGAATTGTTACCGAAGATGCTGAAATGCGGAAATCGCTCAATACGCTTTTCATCCAAATGAGTTGAGTTGAGCAACTTCCAGCTGAAATGTATTCCGCTTCGGCAGTCGAGAGTGCTATGCAGTTCTGCTTTTTACTGTGCCATGCAACAAGGCAATGGCCAAGATAGAAGCATGCACCACTCGTGCTTTTCCGATCATCCACTGATCCTGCCCAATCGGCATCTGAGTATCCAACAATATCCAAACTTGTTCCCATAGGATACCAAATTCCGAAATTAATTGATCCTTTGATATACCGGATGATCCTTTTCACCGCTTTTAGGTGAACCTCCTTTGGTGCTGATTGATATCTCGCGCAAATCCCAACACCAAAAGATATATCCGGGCGACTAGCCGTGAGGTAAAGTAGACTTCCAATCATACTTCGATACAGTTTCTCGTCTACATTCTCACTATGTGATTCACTTCCAAGTCCCTTGTGGCTAGTTCCCATTGGAGTCGAAAAAATCTTTACAATTTTCTAGGTCAAACTTTTTGACCAACTCCATTGCATACTTGGATTGACTCAAGTGAATACCTTCATCATTTTGTTTAATTTGCAATCCAAGGAAATAAGTCAATTCGCCCATCATGGACATCTCAAATTCGCTTTCCATGGTCTCCGCGAATTTAGAAGCATCATTATCTCTTGTTGCGCCAAATACAATGTCATCGACATAGATTTGTGCTACAATGAAATTGCTTTGATAATGCTTCACAAAGAGAGTCCTATCAGCTCCCCCTCGAGTATAGCCCTTCTCCAAAAGGTGCTTTGTTAACCTTTCGTACCATGCTCGCGGTGCTTGTTTCAGACCGTAAAGAGCCCTTTTTAAACGAAAAACATGGTTAGGTTGTTTATGATCTACAAAACCTTTCGGTTGAGCCACATAAACTTCCTCATTTAAAAACCCATTTAGAAATGCGCTCTTAACGTCCATTTGAAATAATTTGATTTTAAAATGACAAGCAATAGCAAATAGTATACGAATGGACTCGAGTCTAGCTACAGGGGCGAATGTTTCGTCAAAGTCTATACCTTCTACTTGAGAGTAGCCTTGAGCAACTAATCGTGCCTTGTTCCTGATGATAGTACCATCCTCATTTTTCTTGTTCTTGAAGATCCATTTGGTACCTATCACATTGTGTTGCTTTGGAGGCTTCGTTAATTCCCAGACTTTGTTTCGCTCAAATTGATGGAGCTCTTCCTGCATTGCTTTAATCCAGTAGTCATCCTGAAGAGCTTCATCTATGTTCTTTGGTTCGATTAAAGATACGTAGCAAGCGAATCCACAAACCAACTGCCTCCGAGTTCTGACTCCTTCTTGTGGATCTCCAATAATATTCGATTCCGGATGATCCTTGGAGATTCGTAACGTTTGTTGAAACGGAGTACTCGGAGATACATGAGATGATTCCTGCACATCAGATAAACTTGATGAACCATTAGATGCATCATTAATATTGGAAGTATTATTATGAGAAGATGCATTAGCAGGAGAATCATCATCTAGAGAGATATCGAGGGTAGATTTTCCAGATCCAAAGTGAAAAGCTTCATCTACTTTAACATTTATAGATTCTACGATCGTCTTAGATTCAATGTTAAATACTCGATATGCTCTGCTATTCGTAGAATAACCCAAAAAGATCCCTTCATCACTTCGAGAGTCGAACTTTCCAAGATTTTCACGGTCACGTAAAATGTAACATCGACTCCCGAAGACACGAAAATATTTGATGTTGGGTTTTCTACTAAACCACAGCTCATATGGTGTATTTAAAGTTCCTGGGCGCAAGTAAACTCTATTAATGACATAGACAGCGGTGTTCACGGCTTCAGCCCAAAAATGTAGCGGTAAATTCCGGCTATGAAGCATCACACGCGCCATCTCTTGAACAACCCTGTTCTTGCGCTCAACAACACCATTCTGCTGAGGTGTATAGGGTGCCGAGAATTCATGTTTAATGCCATTTGAAGTGCAAAAATCAATGAATTTTGAATTTATGAATTCTCCACCTCTATCACTTCTAACACGAATGATCTTTTCATTCTTTTCAATCATAATACGATGGCAAATCTCATGAAAAGAGTCAAACGTATCAGCTTTCTATTTTAAAAATGCTACCCAAGAAAACCGAGAGAAATCATCAACCAATAAAAAAATGTACCATTTACCTCCCAAAGATGGTTGACGGGTCGGCCCCATTAAGTCCATGTGCAAAAGTTCCAAGGGCCGTTTTGTACCAACGTGGTTCAAGTTCTTGTGTGCAGTCCTAGACTGTTTTCCCTTTTGGCAACCACCACACACAACGTTTTGTTTAAATAAAAGCTTTGGAACCCCCTTGACCACGTCCTTGTTTGAAATTCTAGTAAGTTCCTTAAAATTTAAGTGACCTAGCCTTTCATGCCAAAGAGTTTCATTATTCAAAGCGGCTAAGTTACAATTTTCAGAAAATTTATTAGGAACAACATAACAATTGTTTTCAGATCTAACCCCTTTTAAAAAGAAGACATGGTCCTTATCAGTTACAACGCATTCAACAGATGAAAAGTTAACTGAAAAACCATTGTCGCAAAGTTGACTTATGCTTATGAGGTTAGTCTTAAGGCCATCAACAAATAAGACGTTTTTCAAAATCGGGCCATCTGGAATAGCTACCGTCCCTTTTCCAACAATTTTGGAAGATCGACCGTCTCCGAAAACAACGTGTCCTCCGGAGATTTTCTCAAGATTTTGAAAACTATTTTTGTCACCGGTCATGTGACGGGAACACCCGCTATCCAGATACCAAGACGAACTATCATATGCATGCAAGGAAACATTGGAAACAAGACAAGGGAAAATTTCACCTTTGCGCACCCAAACCCTTTTGGAGTGCGTCAGTAATGGTCGTGAAGTTATATGCCTAGGTGACGGCGTCTTGTTATAGCGATTGTTGTTCCTTGATGAAATCGTCTTGCGCGATGAACTACCAAGTCTCTTTTCATTTGAAAAGTTTTGCTTTGATTTTCGGGGAGGAGCCTTTTTGGTAGTTGTTGCAAGAGGTCCTTGAGATGAGCGTTCGACTCCCGCCTTGCAATATCTTCTTATGTGCCCTGAAACACCACAACGAAAACATACCTTAGATCTTGACGATCCCAAAGAGGATGAAGTAGGTTTGTTGTCGTTGTTTGTCTTGAATTCCGGTGTCGGAGGAGGAGATACCGACTGAGGCACAAAAACTGTCTCACTCGAACTTGGACTGTTTCCAGTTTGAGTGTATCCGAGGCCGAACCGATTTGATTGACCAAGACCAAGAAGTCTATCCAACTTACTCCTTCCTGAAGAGAATCGCTGTAAGTCATTCTTGAGTTGGAAAATGGTCTTTGTCATTTCCAGGTTATCCTGTCGAGCCTCGTTGTAGAGCTTTGAGAAGTGATTCGCGTTATCCACCAGATTTGTATGTTCCTTCTCAAGTTGCTCGTTGGTCTCTTGAAGGGAAACATTTGCCTTTATCAGGTTTTCCCTTTCCACTTCAAGAGCGTTTGAGAGAGAAGTCGCTCTTTTTGCTTCTTCTTCGAGATCATGCACTCTCCCTCTCAAACTCTTGTTTTGCTTAGCCACTTTCTTTGAGTCCCTCAAAAGTCTGTGGTAGGCTAGAGCAAAATCTTCACCTTCCGAATCATCCGATTCGTTGTCCGTTGCATTCTTTTCAACAGTAGAGTTGGACAACGACTCGGATGTACTTGCCATAAAGCACATGAAGGGTGAAGATACGGACGCGTGGAATGCGGTGGAGCTCTTTTCTTCATCACTCGAAGACGACTCATTTGACGTTGAGTTGTCATCCCAAGTGACGACTTGCATCGCCTTCTTCTTTGCCGGATACTTGTTAGGACACTCCGTTGCAATGTGGCCGTAGCCTCGACATTTGATGCATTGTAGTTGTCCTTCTGAACTTTTCTTATCCTTTGAGAAGTTCTCTTGCTTTCTTGACTTGTAACTTGAAGTACCCTTGCCTTTGTTCGACTTTCCGAAGGATGGAGATTTGCTTGAATTACCCCTCCGAAAGTTGCGGCGAAACTTCCTTGTCAAGAGAGCGAGCTGCTTCTCAAATTCCTCCATAGAAAGGTTCTCGTCATCGTCTGAGGAGGATGTATCCGCGTCTTCTTCCTTAGTTGTTTTCAACGCATAACCTGAAGACTTAGAAGTGGATGTCTTTCCAGAAGAATTGTTAGTAGTAAATGTCATTTCATAAGTTTGTAATGAACCAACTAATTCTTCTACACGTATTTCGTCCGGGTGTTTAATAGTTTCAATGGCAGTAACCTTTGGGCGAAATCGTTCTGGAAGAGTTCTTAAGATCTTTCTTACAATCTTAAATTTTGGAATCTTCTCTCCCAGATTAGCACATGAGTTTACGATGTCTTGCAATCGTGTATAGTAGTCCGTGAAAGATTCATTTTCTGCCATTAAGATAGAGTCAAACTTGCTCGTAAGCATTTGCAGTTTCTGAATCTTCACGAGGTTAGTTCACTCATGTGTAACCTGAAGAACATCCCAGATTTCTTTCGCAGTCTCACACGCCGAGACGCAAGAGAATTCAGTTTGAGATAAGGCATTAAAGATAGCATTAATTCCCTTGCCATTGTAAGAAGATGAATCTAACTCTTCCTTGGTCCATTTCGACCTAGGTTTTAAGGTGCGAACATCACCAATAAATTCAGTTGGATTAGACCATCCTAATTCAATTGATTGCCACACCCGTTCGTCGATGAAAATTAAAAAGGCTTTCATCCGTACTTTCCAGTACGCATAATTTGTTCCATCGAAGAACGGGGGTCGGTTGATGTTTCCACCTTCAACCATTGTTTACAACCCTATTCCCGCTCTGATACCACTTGTTGGGTTATATGTAATAAGGATCTAAATAGGGGAAAAAAACACCTAGAGGGGGGTGAATAGGTGTAAACGTATAAACACTCAAAAATCGTTGCGATAAAAACCCAATGCGTAAATAAAAAATAATACGCAAGATTTTTACGTGGAAAACTCCATCACCGGAGTAAAAAACCACGGGACCGATAACACGGCAGAAATCCACTAGAATTAAAACACGTACAAGGTGATTTACCGTACACAATTACGACTCAACCTTTTCCATACGCTCCTAGAGGATCTTCTCCGCTCGCTCCGCGACGCTTCTCGAATCCACGATCTGCGCCCAACGCCAAATCCACGGCGTCCAACGTCGAATCCACGACGTCCGACCGAATCCACGGTCTTCACCCAATAGCACCCTTCGAATCCACGAACGTGCCTCGCTCCGAATCCACGAGAGCGGTTGAACCTTGAATCCACAAGGACACGCGAATCCACGCGCCGATTTTTGGGGTAAATCATTGTTTTTTGGGTGGTGATGATCCGCCGAATACTTAGATCAAAGATAGATCAGAAATACCATCTAAGTATTCATTAGTTTGATTCAACTCAAGATGTGAGTATGAAAGCGTAGAATCAAACTAATCAATATAGATGAAGAAACATAGAGTATTCTCTAATGATTTCCTTTCTTCTCTATATGTGGATCTAGAGGCGTATATATGAAAATGACGGCTATTTTTATTTTCGGCCTCTTTTTGGATTCACCCTAGAAGAAGAGTCATAGGGTCTATTTATAGGTTAGAAACCCTAGGAAGGAGATAAGAATCAAAAACCTAACATTTCTGGAGATTTTACGGACGGCGATCCGGATCGGATTAGCTGTGATCCGGATCGTCGTAACGAGTCAGGCAATTCCAGAAAAACGAAGGTTCGGGATCCGGATCGAAGTGCTTGATCCGGATCGTTCATACAGTTCACCAAACATCAACGTTCGGGATCCGGATTGCGAAGCCTGATCCGGATCGTTCAAGGAAGATGGTAAACTCAGTGTTCGGGATCCGGATCAAGAGAGGCTACGATCCGGATTGAACTGGTGTATGAACGAACCACCTTCGGGATCCGGATCAAACAACCTGATCCGGATCCTGAACATGTCCCAAGTCCAGTTTTTGATTTTTATGCAATGAAAGATTCTTCCAAGTGTTTCTACACTACAAGAAGTATTCGGATCACACAAAATCTTTAGTAAAACATACCTGATCCTTTTGAATTCTTCTTTCTTGAGATTGAGTTAAATGATCCAACTTTCTTCACCTTCAATCTTCAAGACTTGAGACTTTCACGAAACTACGCCAACTCAAATCCGTAACAACAGATATCAGAGCTATAAATGAAAATCTATTGTAAAACTAAAACCAATCACTGTACAACTGGAAATAATACAATAATGTCCATCTCCCTAAAGATAATCATACAATATCCTCATATACAAAGCTCAAAACTCAACAGGGAGGTATGTCCAATAAATACATTAGTGTACAGGCTCTCAATACATAACATATCCTCACTACATCAGTCTCTCAAACGAGAAAAATAAAATAACTAGTCCGGTGAATATCTCCTCTGAAGGGGGCACCGCTACTCTCCAACGACGGGTCGGGATGTAACTCGCGACTCCCTCGCCTCGATCAACACCGCAGAATCAACAACACCCGCTAAGACTCTGCAAAACAAATGAGAGAAAAGAAATAGAGGGGGAAAACCCCCAACAGGTGTGAGAACTACTCCTAAAAAGGGAGTTCTCAGTGGGTACCACCCGCCAAAACCGACGGTCTGCCCACCAAGTCCTCTAGAGACGTAAAGTAACCAATGCAGTAAAACTGAACAAGAAAGCTGAAGACATCCAACAGCTATCATGCCTCTATCTAAAAGCTCAAATAGGGAAACACTGATAAGGATATGCAACACTCGCACACGAGGTGCTCCATCGACCCAATCGAGCTGACTGCCACATCGGGTCCAGTCAAACCTGCGCCCACCTACCACCACCTCCCGTTGACGGGCAGGAATTACGCAGGGCGTCCGAACGGACCAACTCGCTATCGAATAGTGGCTCATGCAGGCTATAGTCGAAATCCGTGCTCTCTCTCAGAACGGATAGAATCATGATGTTCAACCTCTCACATAACGGTCAAAGTACTCACAACGACACGGGACCACCGTCAAACCGAACGGCTCCCAATAACACTGGCACTGGTCTAAACACAGCTACTAGACTCCACTCAGCCCCTAGGCAGGAGTGCAACAATAAAGGTATCTGGCCGAATAAACCCAATCGAATGAACCGGTATAAAACCCGGTACTGCCTGCTCCGCTGTCGAACTCACATCTGTGGGAATACTGACCGACTACTGACAGGTACGGTCGCACCCACAATAAGTAACAGACCGGCTCCTGACCGGCACGGTCACACACTCCGGAGTGGCACTCGAGGGGAGCGACCCACACGAGTAAAGTATCACTGTAACCCGTATCATATGTATCATAATATAGCAGGACTGGATCACGACTCTGATCATTGTGGGAAAACCAATCCACTAAAGAAAGCATCGGTCCTCAATCAGATGCAAAAGTACTCAAATAGTGGGAATCTCTGTCCACTAGAGAAAACTGATACCCAATCTAATGCAAAATTAAACATCCGGTGCACCGCCCAGTATCCGCGGTTGCCGCAATACCCTGCCGTCTATAACCAAGTCCTATAGCCGACCTCCGGTCAACCGCCCCAAGACCGCGGTCACCGCAAAACCCTGCCAACCGCAATCCAGCACAACCCGTCCGTGACACCAATGTCCCTGCTACACTACCCCCGACCCCTGCTCGCACCCGAGCAACACGGACCGCCTGACTAAC
>CM055066.1:44934187-45059310 GCA_029204045.2 Tillandsia leiboldiana | reverse complement strand
TGCTTTCTTGACTTGTAACTTGAAGTACCCTTGCCTTTGTTCGACTTTCCGAAGGATGGAGATTTGCTTGAATTACCCCTCCGAAAGTTGCGGCGAAACTTCCTTGTCAAGAGAGCGAGCTGCTTCTCAAATTCCTCCATAGAAAGGTTCTCGTCATCGTCTGAGGAGGATGTATCCGCGTCTTCTTCCTTAGTTGTTTTCAACGCATAACCTGAAGACTTAGAAGTGGATGTCTTTCCAGAAGAATTGTTAGTAGTAAATGTCATTTCATAAGTTTGTAATGAACCAACTAATTCTTCTACACGTATTTCGTCCGGGTGTTTAATAGTTTCAATGGCAGTAACCTTTGGGCGAAATCGTTCTGGAAGAGTTCTTAAGATCTTTCTTACAATCTTAAATTTTGGAATCTTCTCTCCCAGATTAGCACATGAGTTTACGATGTCTTGCAATCGTGTATAGTAGTCCGTGAAAGATTCATTTTCTGCCATTAAGATAGAGTCAAACTTGCTCGTAAGCATTTGCAGTTTCTGAATCTTCACGAGGTTAGTTCACTCATGTGTAACCTGAAGAACATCCCAGATTTCTTTCGCAGTCTCACACGCCGAGACGCAAGAGAATTCAGTTTGAGATAAGGCATTAAAGATAGCATTAATTCCCTTGCCATTGTAAGAAGATGAATCTAACTCTTCCTTGGTCCATTTCGACCTAGGTTTTAAGGTGCGAACATCACCAATAAATTCAGTTGGATTAGACCATCCTAATTCAATTGATTGCCACACCCGTTCGTCGATGAAAATTAAAAAGGCTTTCATCCGTACTTTCCAGTACGCATAATTTGTTCCATCGAAGAACGGGGGTCGGTTGATGTTTCCACCTTCAACCATTGTTTACAACCCTATTCCCGCTCTGATACCACTTGTTGGGTTATATGTAATAAGGATCTAATAGGGGAAAAAAACACCTAGAGGGGGGTGAATAGGTGTAAACGTATAAACACTCAAAAATCGTTGCGATAAAAACCCAATGCGTAAATAAAAAATAATACGCAAGATTTTTACGTGGAAAACTCCATCACCGGAGTAAAAAACCACGGGACCGATAACACGGCAGAAATCCACTAGAATTAAAACACGTACAAGGTGATTTACCGTACACAATTACGACTCAACCTTTTCCATACGCTCCTAGAGGATCTTCTCCGCTCGCTCCGCGACGCTTCTCGAATCCACGATCTGCGCCCAACGCCAAATCCACGGCGTCCAACGTCGAATCCACGACGTCCGACCGAATCCACGGTCTTCACCCAATAGCACCCTTCGAATCCACGAACGTGCCTCGCTCCGAATCCACGAGAGCGGTTGAACCTTGAATCCACAAGGACACGCGAATCCACGCGCCGATTTTTGGGGTAAATCATTGTTTTTTGGGTGGTGATGATCCGCCGAATACTTAGATCAAAGATAGATCAGAAATACCATCTAAGTATTCATTAGTTTGATTCAACTCAAGATGTGAGTATGAAAGCGTAGAATCAAACTAATCAATATAGATGAAGAAACATAGAGTATTCTCTAATGATTTCCTTTCTTCTCTATATGTGGATCTAGAGGCGTATATATGAAAATGACGGCTATTTTTATTTTCGGCCTCTTTTTGGATTCACCCTAGAAGAAGAGTCATAGGGTCTATTTATAGGTTAGAAACCCTAGGAAGGAGATAAGAATCAAAAACCTAACATTTCTGGAGATTTTACGGACGGCGATCCGGATCGGATTAGCTGTGATCCGGATCGTCGTAACGAGTCAGGCAATTCCAGAAAAACGAAGGTTCGGGATCCGGATCGAAGTGCTTGATCCGGATCGTTCATACAGTTCACCAAACATCAACGTTCGGGATCCGGATTGCGAAGCCTGATCCGGATCGTTCAAGGAAGATGGTAAACTCAGTGTTCGGGATCCGGATCAAGAGAGGCTACGATCCGGATTGAACTGGTGTATGAACGAACCACCTTCGGGATCCGGATCAAACAACCTGATCCGGATCCTGAACATGTCCCAAGTCCAGTTTTTGATTTTTATGCAATGAAAGATTCTTCCAAGTGTTTCTACACTACAAGAAGTATTCGGATCACACAAAATCTTTAGTAAAACATACCTGATCCTTTTGAATTCTTCTTTCTTGAGATTGAGTTAAATGATCCAACTTTCTTCACCTTCAATCTTCAAGACTTGAGACTTTCACGAAACTACGCCAACTCAAAATCCGTAACAACAGATATCAGAGCTATAAATGAAAATCTATTGTAAAACTAAAACCAATCACTGTACAACTGGAAATAATACAATAATGTCCATCTCCCTAAAGATAATCATACAATATCCTCATATACAAAGCTCAAAACTCAACAGGGAGGTATGTCCAATAAATACATTAGTGTACAGGCTCTCAATACATAACATATCCTCACTACATCAGTCTCTCAAACGAGAAAAATAAAATAACTAGTCCGGTGAATATCTCCTCTGAAGGGGGCACCGCTACTCTCCAACGACGGGTCGGGATGTAACTCGCGACTCCCTCGCCTCGATCAACAACCGCAGAATCAACAACACCCGCTAAGACTCTGCAAAACAAATGAGAGAAAAGAAATAGAGGGGGAAAACCCCCAACAGGTGTGAGAACTACTCCTAAAAAGGGAGTTCTCAGTGGGTACCACCGCCAAAACCGACGGTCTGCCCACCAAGTCCTCTAGAGACGTAAAGTAACCAATGCAGTAAAAACTGAACAAGAAAGCTGAAGACATCCAACAGCTATCATGCCTCTATCTAAAAGCTCAAATAGGGAAACACTGATAAGGATATGCAACACTCGCACACGAGGTGCTCCATCGACCCAATCGAGCTGACTGCCACATCGGGTCCAGTCAAACCTGCGCCCACCTACCACCACCTCCCGTTGACGGGCAGGAATTACGCAGGGCGTCCGAACGGACCAACTCGCTATCGAATAGTGGCTCATGCAGGCTATAGTCGAAATCCGTGCTCTCTCTCAGAACGGATAGAATCATGATGTTCAACCTCTCACATAACGGTCAAAGTACTCACAACGACACGGGACCACCGTCAAACCGAACGGCTCCCAATAACACTGGCACTGGTCTAAACACAGCTACTAGACTCCACTCAGCCCCTAGGCAGGAGTGCAACAATAAAGGTATCTGGCCGAATAAACCCAATCGAATGAACCGGTATAAAACCCGGTACTGCCTGCTCCGCTGTCGAACTCACATCTGTGGGAATACTGACCGACTACTGACAGGTACGGTCGCACCCACAATAAGTAACAGACCGGCTCCTGACCGGCACGGTCACACACTCCGGAGTGGCACTCGAGGGGAGCGACCCACACGAGTAAAGTATCACTGTAACCCGTATCATATGTATCATAATATAGCAGGACTGGATCACGACTCTGATCATTGTGGGAAAACCAATCCACTAAAGAAAGCATCGGTCCTCAATCAGATGCAAAAGTACTCAAATAGTGGGAATCTCTGTCCACTAGAGAAAACTGATACCCAATCTAATGCAAAATTAAACATCCGGTGCACCGCCCAGTATCCGCGGTTGCCGCAATACCCTGCCGTCTATAACCAAGTCCTATAGCCGACCTCCGGTCAACCGCCCCAAGACCGCGGTCACCGCAAAACCCTGCCAACCGCAATCCAGCACAACCCGTCCGTGACACCAATGTCCCTGCTACACTACCCCCGACCCCTGCTCGCACCCGAGCAACACAGACCGCCTGACTAACAAGAAGGAGAAAACGAATAACATGGTTTCTCCTAAGTCAAGTTCCAATATGTAGTGCAGCAGTAAAAGATGGCCTAACTACGTGTCCATACAAGCATGCTTTTGTCCTCAGAAATAATGAAAGAGAGTGAAACATAAAGTAGCACAGCATGCTAAAGCATTTCTACTATGATATACCAATCTCACACAAGTAGGCCAATGAATAAACATGTAAGATCTCTATGTCATCTAGTGTGGGATAAATATAACCGCCTACCATATGCTAAGTCTCCAATTCACCAAACATGTACAATAATCAGGTAGGCATCAATTCACATGATCTAGGCCATTCCCTGCTTACCCACACTCATATCGATTGTACCTTAATTATGCATGCTATCAGTCATAGAGGGGTGGCATTCCCACAAGTGTACTTACATTAATCATAACATAAATATCCATAAAAGCCTTATCATTCCCTTATACAGTTTCCAATATTAAGCTTACCCACCTGAAGTGCTTAATCCAAGGCAAACCTGGGCTCGGTGAAGAACGTGGCCACTTGCTAACAATATCTGCTGAACCCGTATCCACGGTACATGTCGCGCAAACCTCGGCTCCGAGCAGTGCTCCAAAAACACTCGCGGACCTTCCTGGGTACAACAAAAGGTCCAAAGTTACACTTTATGCTAAAAATATCCAAGTATACACCATACGCTGAAAACAGTACCGAAGATGTTCAATTTTCACCTACAGAACGGACTCTGAAAAATCCAACAAAAATACATTCACGATCGTCGCGTCGAGCCCTTCGAAACGAGTACCTGCACGTCACAATCCGAATCCCGGAGACCAAGTTACAAATTCCGCAACGCGGTGAACGCGAAACTCCACAACATACACAACTATAATACTCTGCACAGTAAAGGGGGAAGAAGTATACCTTCGGGCAAGTCTCAGAAAATTCCTCGAAAAATACGACGGCAATCCTTGCGACGCGTAGATGCAAAAAGTGTATAGGGACGTCCCGATCTGATGCCTAGGTGCGGAGATATCGCCAAAACATCGAGCCGTTGTCCAAGTCTCAATCACAGCAACAGTGTCACAGTAAACGAGGAAAAACACCTCGAAAAGTGTGAAACGAGGGGAAGCAGGAAATACCAAGATCGTAGCTCTGTCTATTGCCGTTCCAATGGCGCAAGAATCGCCGAAAACGGAGGTCGGAGTAAGCCGGGGGAGTCCTCGCACAAAAACGCGACGAAGGGGGGTCACAAATGAATGAGCGTCGCGCCGCGCCGTAAAAATGGAATCCTCGATGTGCGTGCCACCGAAAAATTCGGGAATCCACAAGTGGAACCAGCTCTGGGAGAGGAGAAATTCTTATGAAGTTCACACTGTGAGAAGATGAGCAGGAAAAGAGCTACCAGCCATTGTTCTCGGCCTATTTATAGGCTGGGAAAAACAAATCCGAAAATGACGATGGTGTCCCCGGATCCGGGCGCCCGAACCATTCGGGCGCCGCAAACCTGGTCGGACGGAACTATCCGACCGCGTCCGAAATGCCCTGGTGAAGCCACGTCGCCCGCAAAACAGGGAACAGCCGAAGGAGCCACCCGTCTTGCGCCGCGTGGCCACCAGCGGACGCCGACACGTGGCGCGCACCCAGTCAGCGCGCGTCAGCAGCGCCCACGTGCGCACCTGCGCGCGCCTCCTTCGCCCCTACCAGGCACGCAGCCCGAGGCGGCCCCCGCCTGCTCCGTTGTCCCGGTCCACTGCACCGACCTCTCCTAGCCCGCCACGTGTCCGCCCTCCGGCGCACGCCGGCCCGTGGCCCGCGCGCCTGCCCGCGCCCGCGCGCCTTCCCGCGTTCGCTCCGCCGCCTGCCCGAGCCGGCGCCGCCGCGCTCCGCCGCTGCCCGCCGCCGCCGCCGCCGGAACAGTGCCCCCTTGCCTCGAAATCTGTGCGCGACATCCGGGCTCCGAAAAATACAAATAGTCCATTTTCATCGTTTTCGCGCGCTGAATCCAAATTCGCTGTCCGTTTTGCCAAATTCCAACTCTAAAAATTGCCGAAGGCATCCGGAAAGGTGTTCTTTTGTCCAAACTTCACGCTGAGTCCAATTTTAATATCCGTTTCACGCCAAACCACTTCTAAACATCCGACGGGGTCCTCCGATCACTCACGTGATCCATTACAAGCCCGAAGTCCATCACTTGTGTCTCAATTGTGTACAAACACCACCGACACACCTTGTAGGCCTCCAGAAGCTGCAGATGTAATCGTAATCCATAAGTGGGAATTTCGGGTCCGCACAACTCTAATCTGTCACGCCCCGAGGTCGAAACTGCGACCCGGGCTAGCCAACAGATCCGCCGCCTATGCAAAACCCCGCACAGGCGAGGCGTTCAACCTGCAAGAAAATGTACTATAGCTAACAGATATTAGAGCTATAAAGTAAATCGGTTGTAAAACTAAAACCAAACAACTGTACAACTGGAAATAATAATATCAATATCCATCTCCCAAAAATGATAATCATACAATATCCTCAGATACAAAACCCAGAACTCAATAGGGAGGTATCTCCAATAAAACATCAGTGTACAGGCTCTCAATACATATCATATCCTCACTACATCAGTCTCTCAAAAGAGGAAATAAAATAACTAATCTATTGAAGATCTCCTCTGAAGGGGTACCGCTACTCTCCAACGACGGGTAGGGATCTAGCCCGCGACTCCCTCGCCTCGATCAACAACCGCAGAATCAGCAACACCCGCTAAGACTCTGCAAAACAAAGGAGAAAAAAGAAAGGGAGGGGGAAAACCCCCAACGGGTGTGAGAACTACACCAAAAAGGGAGTTCTCAGTGGGTACCGCCACCATGCCCGACGATCTGCCCACTAAGTTCACTAGAGGCATAAGATAACCAATGCAGTAAAAACTGAACAAGAAAGCTGGAGACACTCAACAGCTTCCATGCCTCTGTCTAAATGCTCAAAATGGGAAAAACCAAAGAAAGATATGCAATCGCTCGCACACGAGGTGCACAATCGACCCAATCGAGCTGACTGCCACATCTGGTCCAGTCAAACCTGCGCCCACCTACAACCACCTCCCACTGCTGTGCAGGAATTACGTAGGGTGTCCAAACAGACTAACTCGCTATCGAATAGTGGCTCATGCAGGCTATAGTCGAAATCCACGCTCTCTCTCAGAACGGATAGACTCAAGATGCTCAACCTCTCACACAACGGTCAAAGTACTCTCAACGACACGGGACCACCGTCAAACCAAACGGCTCCCAACAACACAAGCACTGATCTAAACACAGCTACTAGACTCCACTCAGCCCCCAGGCGCGAGTGCAACAATAATAGTGCCTGCCAGTAATAAACCCAATCAATGGACCAGTAAGAACTGGTACTGCCTGATGTGCCTTGCCGTATCGGGTATGTTGGCCGACGCATAGCACCGATAAGGAGTCTCAAGGACTCAAAGCTTGTCTGTCGCACACTCCGGAGTTGCACTCGAGGGGAGCGACCCACACGAGTAAAGTATCTCAGTAATAAGTATCATAGTAATATAAATCAGCAGGACTGGATCACGACTCTGATCAAAGTGGGAAAGCTCAACCACTAAAGAAAACCCCGGTCCTCAATCAGATGCAAAAGTACTCAATAAGTGGGAAACTCCGTCCACTAGAGAAATCTGATACCCAATCTGACGCATAAATAAATATCCGGTCAACCGCCCAATATCCGCGGTTGCCGCAATACCCTGCCGTCTATAATCAAGTCCTATAACCGACCTCCGGTCAACCGCCCAATATCCGGGGTCACCGCAAAACCCTGCCAACCACAATCCAGCACCACCCGTCCCTGACATCATGGTCCCGGCTATACTACCCCAAACCCCTGCTCGCACCCGAGCAACACAGACCGCCTGACTAACAAGGAAGGAGAAAGGAAAAGCATGGTTTCTCCTAAGTCAAGTTCCAATATGTAGTGTAGCAGTAAAAGATGGCCTAACAATATGTCCTTACAAGCATGCATTTGTCCCCAAGTAAGATAGAAGAAAGTAAACCACATGCCAAAATCACCAATGACTACACCTGTCTATAATCCTCGATCCATAATAACTCCTCAGAGTAAAACCCGCACATAGCTACATAATCCTGCCCCATCGCATAAACCAGCCTCATAAAAAACTATGTGCTAACATGGCATGCTACATAATCACATAGGGTAACATTATCCTAGATAAGCTTACACTAATCACCAACATAGATATCTGAATCATGCAAGTCCTCAGTATACATCATAAATACTATTCTTGCAATTATTTATACAATTATCATTACCAAGCTTACCTACCTCTCAATCACATACAATGTACCCTAGACATGCATGCATCATAACATAAAGAATTAGAGAACCGTCCACCGGTTCTGGGGACAAAGCAACCCACCTGAAGCGCTTTCCGCAGGCAAAGCCGAAGTCGGTGAAGAGGGTGGTCACTTGCTAACAAAATCTGCTGAACCCGCATCCTCGGTACATGTCGCTCAAGCCTCGGCTCCAAACAACATCACCCCAACAATGCAACACCACAACAAACAACATCACAACACAACTCACTAACCATACCCCAAAACGCACCCGCTGTTTGCAAAACAGCACAAAGAGTTTTGCAAAATAGCACAAAGAAGAGGGTTTTTCACCTGCGAGCAGTCCTCCAAAAAATCTAAAAAAATCACGGTTGCGATCCTCGCGACATGTAGATCCAAATTGAGTATTTATACGCCCCGTTCCGACACCCGTAGGCCAAGATATAAATACAACACTGCGGGTATGCCAAAGTATCCACAAACAGTAAACTGCAGGAAATCAGTCCGGAAGAAGCGTAAATATCACCTTCGAAGAGTCCTCCAAAAATTCCGATAAAATTACGGGTGCCTTCCTCTCGAAGCGTAGATATCAATAGAGTCCTTAAACGCCTCATTCCGATGCTCGTAGATCGAGAAAATCCAACAATACTCCACTGCTATCCCGTACCTCGCAGCAGTACAAAGGGTCACAGAAAAGCCTCGGGAACTATGCCAAAAACTCGAAATGAGAAGTGATCAACACGGAAAACGAAGCCTTACCTCTCGTGAACGCGTCACCGCAAAAATCGGCTCAAAATTCCATCGGGGTGATCCGGTGTGCCTCGCGGACTGAAGAGCGACGGTAAAAGCCAAAAATCCAAGGTGCGTCGATGTGCGCCGCATCGCAGAAAACGTCGATGCCGCGGCCTCCAAAAATATCCTAGATCCGTCGGAGAGTAGAGGATGAAAGGGTGAGGGCTCTGCTCAAAGGGGAGCTCCAGAGAAACCTCCAAAAAACCGCACAAGAGGGCACCAAAAGCCTATTTATAGGCTGAAATCCAAGAAGAAACACACAGTTTGGGGGACACTTTCCGGGCGCCCGAAAGATTCGGGCGCCTACAGTGCACCCGAAACACCCCCCCACGGTGCGCCCGAAACGCGCTGGTTGCGCCACGTCATCCACAGAACAGGGAACAGCCGAACCGGCCACCATCCATGCGCCGCGTGGCCTGCCGTGGACGCCGACGCGTGGCGCGCCCGAGCGCGGGAAATGGCGGTCAATGCGCGCCCACGTGCGCGCCTGCACCCTCTGCACGCACGCGCCCCGAGGCCGGCCGCACCCGTTCCGTGGACCGAGTCCACTGCACCGACCAATTCACTGCGGCCACATGTCCTAAGGCAAACCAACAGGAAGACGACACGTGGCACGACGCTCCCGTGCACCGCGCGCCTGCCCGCGCGCCTGCCCGCGCCCGCGCGCCTGCCCGCGCCCGCGCGCCTGCCCGCGCCTACTCCGGCGCCTGCCCGCGCCCGCGCCGCCGCGCTCCGCCGCTGCCCGCCGTTGCCCGCCGCCCGCCGGAATAGTACAACAACCTCGAAATCCGTGCACGGGCATCCTGGCTCCGAAAAATACAAATAAGTAGTCCATTTTTATCGTTTTCGCGCGCTAAATCCAAATCCGCTGTCCGTTTTGCCAAATTCCAATCCTCAAATTTTCCGAAGGCATCCAGATAAGTGTTCCTAACCCAAATTTCGCGTTGAGTCCAATTCTGATGTCTATTCCGCGCAAGACCACTTCTAAACACTCGACGGGGTCATCCGACTACTATCGTGATCCATTTAACACACTGAGTCCATCACTTGTCCCCTATTTGAGCACAAACACCGCCGACGCACCACAAAGGCCTCCAGAAACTGCAGATGTAACAGTAATCCATAAGTGGAAATTTTGAGTCCTCACACATTAGGTGTCAAAAGCCGATATTCGGGTCAACCGGAGCCGCAAGCAACAAATATCAGTGATAAATACTAATGCTGTGATTTTATGCAATTTAAGTAAAATAAGCACAAAGGTGGCATTCCGGGTGTACCATGTTCGTTTTTGAAGAAATGATGGTTGCAGGAATTTTGGGTACGCAAAACAGTGCATGGGTTGCGCGCAGGCAGCGTGCAAGTGCCAGGTAGTGCGCGGGCACAAATAGTGTGTAGGCCACGCACGAGCAGTGTGCAGACGACGCGGGCACGAGTTGCACGCGGCGGCATGCGGCGCAAACAGTGCGCGGGCTGCGTGCATCCGGTACGCGGCTGTGCTCAGCTAAGCAACGCGGGATGCGCGTGGCTAGGCGACGCAATGCGTTCTATGCGCGGCGCGGTGCGGGCTGCGCACGGGCGCTGTCACGCCCCGGGGGATTATTTTTAGCGGAAACGAATTACAAAAGGTAGTAAAATTTTTTTTTTTGAAAACCTTCTTCCCCAGCACGTGCCCAGATCCGCCGCATATACAGGGTCACTCTACAAACGGACAGAGTCTCCCCTGTATATGCACGGCGTAACGGTTTGTACAATGTTCATAAAGGTAGTAAACGATCAATCACAACAATCCAGAACATACAACCATTCACACTGCGTTGAATAAGGCTCACGGCCGTTCAGTTTGAAAGGATAAATCCACAAGGTTGAAACGGTGCCCACCCGGCACCCATATTTTGAAAACCCATTTCGAAAGCAACATAAACTCAGGGTTTTGGAAAGTAGTGCCCACACGACACTTAGATTTTTGAAACCTATTTTCGGAAGCATCATAAACTCAGGGTTTTGAAAGCGGTGCCCACACGACACCCGAGTTTTGAAATAGAAGTTTTCGCGATCTTTTCTTTGGTTTACTATTTTATTTTCCAAAACGGCCAACAGAGGAATAAGGAAAGACAAAGAAATTAAATAGTCACCATACCGACATCCACACCGACCCCACGAGGGTATCGAGAACCATCCACAATCTACAAATAGCAAATGGAATGCGAAAGAAAGAGATAAAAATACTGTTCAGGTCTCCAGGGACCCAGAATCTCTCGCCGCGGCCTCACCGTCGCCTAACTCTCCCCCCGGTAGGACCCTGTCGCAAAGTGGGAAGTCAGCGACTAGATAACAGTGATAATAGTAAAGCGGGTAAAGAAAACAACGTCCAACCGTAGCCTATCCGGAGCAACCACCCTCGCAAGGGAAAAGTAAAATCAACCACCTGTGAACCTGCAATACCCGATCCCGCCGGACAACTAAACCGACGGATCGCACCACGCCCAAGTCGGACAACTAAACCGAATGGGTCGCACCGCTCCCCCGCCGGACAACTAAACCGACGGGTCACGCCGCTCACACCTTGGCGCATCCATGCCCCACAACTAAAGGGGTCCCACTCCATCCTGTGGGTATACACGGGTCAACGACCACTTTTCCGAAAAAGCGCACCCTTTGCGGTGGCCAAACCGCGGGTGCGCGTGCTGCAGCCTCGAGCCAAGTAACCGAACGACAATAGTATACAAGATAATAGTGACCATAAGGATTTCCATGTTAGTATCAACAAATACCGTGAAATTTTACTCAATTTGACATACATCGAAATAACCGGAAACGCTTAAAGATTGAAGTACAGCTGTCGGGAACCCGACGTTTGATCCCAAAATAAAACCCACCTGTCACTTGTGACGATCGATGCTCGACCTTCCTCGCGTCCCGGCACGCTCCCCGAAGCTACAAACAGGATCCCCGGGCGGGAAGTCAAAACTGATAGATAAAATCAACGAAGCCCCGAACGCTAATCTGCTCCTGACAGCGGCAGCAAGCCCTGCGCCGCCCTGCTGCCCGCGCGGCGCTTCGTATGCGCGGGCTGCCCCGCGCGGCGCCCCGCATGCGGGCGGCCCCGCGCGGCGGCCCCTGCATGCGGGCGGCCCCCCGCTTTGTGGCCCCTGCATGCGGGCGGCCCCGCACGGCGCCCCCGCATGCGGGCGGCCCCCCGCGCGGTGGTCCCTGCATGCGGGCGGCCCCGTGCGGTGCCCCTGCATGCGGGCGGCCCCGCGCGGCGCCCCCTGCATGCGGGCGGCCCCGCGCGGCGCCCCCGCAGGCGGGCGGCCCCCCGCGCGGTGGCCCCTGCATGCGGGCGGCCCCGCGCGGCGCCCCTGCATGCGGGCGGCCCCGCGCGGCGCCCCCGCATGCGGGCGGCCCCGCAGGCGGGCGGCCCCCCGCGCGGTGGCCCCTGCATGCGGGCGGCCCCGCGCGGTGGCCCCTGCATGCGGGCGGCCCCGCGCGGCGCCCCCGCATGCGGGCGGCCCCGCGCGGTGCCCAGCCGCTCGGGGGAGCTGCCCGCAGGCACGGGCGGCCCCGCGCGGCCTCAAGCTCGCGCGGGTGCCCTGCCGGCGGGTGGCTCGTCCCTCCCTCGCCTCCGAGGGCGGCGGATGCCCGTCTCCGAAACCCTCCAAGAATCCCCCTTCCCCTTCCTCGATCAAGAACCGAAAAGGGAAAACGACCATGCTCACCTCGTTTTTCGTCGGCTAGGGTTCCACGAGGGTGATCGTGCCGTTCTTGCGCGCCCGTCTCCAAGGTTGTGCGGGCGTTCGTCCCTTTTCCTCGATCGCCTCCTTGGTTCTACACGCCGACTGGTGGGAAAGGGGAAGAATAGGGGAGGGAGGAAGGCGGCTCGTCTTCTGCGCTCAGGAAACCGTCTGTCGAGGGTGCGAGAAGTGGGAATCCCGAACCCTAACCCCAAACCAAAGGATAAATCATCCGGTCCCTAAACGAACGGGTGGGACTTAACCCCAAACCTCAAAGGGGGACAAAGTAGTAGGTCACAAACCTGGGTCCGGTCCGCCTCGAAAACCACGTTAGTCGCCTGGACTGTCGGCAGTCTTCCGGAATTTATTCTGGGAGATCCCGGCGTCGGAATCCAAAACCGATCGCGCCGCCGTTCTCCGTTTCGCGAGCCTTATTATCTAAAAATACCCGCGAGCCCCGACAGCCTGCCCAGAAACAAGGAATTAAAAACCACCTTCCAGACCCCTTAAGCGGGCCGCGGTGCACTAAAGATTAAAATAAAGGGGATCCGGGTTCCCCGAAACCCGCAGGTATTACAGGCGCGGCTTGGGCTGCGCCCAAGCGGCGCGACGCAACAAGGCGCAAGCAGGGTGGCGCAAGGCGGCGTGGTTTGCGCACAGGCAGCGCGCAGGGGCACGCGGGAGGTTGGCTGCGGGCTGGGCGCAGGCAGGGAGCAGCCAAGGTAGGGCGCAGGCAGGGGCAGCCAGGGCAAGGCGCGCACGTGGGTTGGTGTGGCAAGCGCGCACGCGGGCTGGTGTGGCAGACGCGCGCGGGCTGTACGCGCAGCAGCAGGCGCACGGCGGCACACGCGCATGGGCGCGGGCGACAGCACACGCGCGGCGGCACACGCAGGAGCCGCGCGCACAAAGGCGCTGGCGGCATGCAGTAGGCGCACGATCGAGCAGCTAGGGCACGGCAACTGCCCCAGCGGCACCGCAGCTGCACACGACTGTGCGAGCAGCGTGCGACATGCGTGCTAAGCGACAACACGAGGTGGCTAGGGCATCGTGACGGTCCAACCGTCCAAATCTAGAGGAGAGGAGCCCAAAATCTTGGCCCTCGACTCCGGCGGCGACGGCTAAGGCTCCGATCTCGAGCAGCATACGAACATGGAAAGATGGTGGGTCATGGCGACTGAGGGGAGAAGGGAAAATAGGAGATTAGGATTTTAATTAGGATTACAAATTTAGTTTAGAAAATTTCTAATCCTAATTCCCTTAGCAAATAATTGCAAAAATTATGTTTCCGTCCCTATTTTAAATTTTTTTTGGATTCATGTCCCAATTTCAAAATTTTGAATTTCAAAATTCATGAAAAACGTGCCAAGCCAAAACGGCCCAAAACAACAAATTTTATCAAATTTTACGTGCAACAGCTGTGACAAATACCGAATTCCCCGTAATTCAATTTTTTCGGTCCGATTTACGTACGAAAACTACATTTCTGAATAATCCAAAAATCGGATTTAAGATCTGATCATACCACCATCTTCAGCTCGACGACGCCGTCAGAGTGACGATTTTATTTTTCCAAAAATCTCACTGATTAAATTTTCAATCATATCAGAAAAAATGTGCATTTTCGGAAGATCTGAATATCAAATTCAAGATCTGATTGCAGTCTTCAACTCCAAGAAACTGGTAAGTAGTGTCTATATTTCATCGAAACTGGGTCAGGTTAGGCCAATCAATTAACAGTTCACCAAATACACCGAAAATCTAAATTTTCGAACTTCAAAAAATTCAAAAATAATTTAAATTAAAATTTTCAGATTTAAAAATTCTCGAGTATTACACATTCAATCACAGTTCTTCAAAAGGTGAGGTTACCCGCCTTCTAGGGCAGAAGTAGAGAAAATTGGGATTGAAACAAGAAAGCTAGTTGGTCCATAAATAATCATAAAACTAGCCCAAATATGGAAAATAACAAAATTCAAAATGGTTTGCCAATCTATACCCTATTCATAAAGCTATAAAACTTGACCAATAAAACTACCACAAAGTCTGGTCAAAAGCTTACAATGTGATATTGCTACAACATAGAGCAACAATACAGGGAAAGACAATTGACAAAACTTGCTCGAGCTATGCTTACTGTTGACATTTGAACTGTGCAAAAAGCACATTAGCAGCTCAATACGACGGCATTCACATTTGTTAACAGGTTGGAAGCATGATGATTGACTGCAAAAGTAATATGCTGATGAACACTTCACCTTTTTAATATCTTACTGGCATCACAACATAAATATACCAAATATGTAATTCACCTGAAAAGTATCATCGCGAGCAAGTCAGAAAACGGTAAAAACATGCATACATATGGCTGAAATTCAAAAAAGAGCCCTGCTGTATAAACATCCATACATAAAAAATTTTAGAGGGTCATTTTCAAAAAAAGTCCTTTAAGTTACTCAAATAATATTGTCCTTCATGTTGCCATTCACCTGCTATTGCTATTGTTCAAATGGACATCTTAAGGGGGCTTTCATGATCCAGTCTTAATTTGTGTAAACACCAAGTACTGCCACAACTATCACGGAGGAATCCCGATCGTACCCTATGTGAGTCAAAAGTCTGAAATTGTAATTTAAACTAGGCTGTCCAAAAGGAGGAGACAACATGATAATCCAATATGCTCATTACCTGATGGCTACCAGTAAATACATCGAGATGTACAACCACCGTGAAGTATAAGCATTATCCCATTAAGGCATAAAAAGCACCATGGAACCATATACTTTGCCTAAAAGGTTCAATTGTACCGACTTACCCATCAGCTTCAGGATGTTCTTCCTCAAGCTCCATTTTAGATAGTACAAATTCCCTCTCAAATAATAAGAATTCCTGAAAACAAAGGCATTTTTATCTAATTATTATTACATTTGCTCTGTAACAATCGGAATTTCAGAAAACAAAAGCAATTTTTGTCTAATTAATATTACATTTCCTGTCAAAATATAAATTCCTGAACAAAATCATTTTTTCCCAATTAATTTTCAGCCACGTCATGTTAAAAGATGAAGTACATGAAACAACCAAAACATTGGAACTTGCAAATAAGTACATATGACGTAGAAATGAACTCGTACCTGCAACTGGTGCTGACTAAACAACTGCAGCATTCCAGACTCGGATGAAGCAAGTAATTCAATTAATTGATCATGATGATCGAGTTTATCGCCGGCTTCTGCTAGAGAAATAGATACCTACAAAATACCCGAAAAAAATATCAAAATGAAACAAGTACATTCGCCAAATTGATAATCTAGAGTCAAATGGCAAAAGGGTTGTTAGTAAATCAAACAGAAAAATGATAAGGATAAAAATAAGTCAATGAATTTTTAGGACACCTGCATACAACGAAGAATGATTTCTGGTAAACAGCATCTTCGACAAAGCCCTCCAACAATATATGTAGCAGGGCTTCGTACTGAGCCATCTTCATCAGAATACCAAGCATCCAGACGAGATATTTCCATTGTAACTCCAGTTTGGAATCGATTGAGCTCGCCTGCTATAAAGATTCAGTACCACTGATAAAGAAAAGAAGACAATTCTATTTTTTAACTTCTCACTACCTTTAAAACCAGCTGCCATAACAGTAGCAAGGATACCACCATCATTAGCTTCATGAAACCCTAGTCCATCACCACTTACTGCTACACAGCGAAGTGCCACTTCTATATAGTAATTATTGGTTGAAGAAATGGTAACTTTGACCTGCCCATCAAAGAGTCGTTACTCAAACCTGTAAAGCTCATATGATATAGATATTAGAATACTCAAGTACTGGAGATTACTAAACTTAAAGCTGATAATCTAGAAGAACAAGAACCAAGCCTTGTAACCCCACCACTTTGGAATCGCCTACATAAAATCTGATTCTACTTCCATTATAAATTTGGTTGGCATTTTCTTTGAAACAAAGTGCAACAATATCTTTCCTTACTATTTTCTCCAGCCTCACTTTTGATGTTCTCCCTAGTAACACTACAGTTCAATCTTACACTCCCTTGAAATGTACCTTACTTTACAATTAAATTATTCTTTGTTTTATGGTCCCCCTAGGACAAGTTAAATTTGTACTAATCAGATTTCACATAATTTATGCTCTTCACTTGCTATAAAGTGACATGGGTCCAGAGAAAAATCATTGCTCATTATATCAGCTCTAGTAAAATAACTTATCCACCTAAACATTCACAGCTCAAGAATACTTAGATTTCTTCATATCTTGTGCTTCCTAGTTACTTGACATCCTAATCCGTAAAGTGTGATGATCTTATAACCGATCAGCAAGTTTTCTCTTTAACGTAAATGTATGTAATAATAAATAAGAACAGTAGAGGCAGTTCTTCCTTCTAATTGTCCGCTATTTATTCATGTGACAAACTATGCAAGTTCTGCAATTCATTAAAGGGACTACAAAGTAAATATCGCTTTGAAAATTATATTGTGGAAATATAATTTATAGATTTTATGGCAGTTTTGAACTTGGACTACAAATTTTCCAATTAAAAAAACAAGTTTGCAAAAGACAGTCAGGGAAATTCAACTTACTGACAACTGGCGTTTTAACACATCTTCTTCACTGACAGAAGAGTAGAGTGCACTCGTCAAAGCAGTACATAAGGTTGCATCAGGGACAACACATTCACCGGAAGGTAGACAGAGCATTGCAGTACCATGCAATTCGAGATAAATATGATCCGTAACATCATATAAACTATTCAGAGTTGCATTCAACCATGGTCTTTCTTCTCCTAGGAAAAAAAAGGGGAATGGAAGCATTAGAACTGAAACAGTATGAGCATTTTGTTTTTGTTTTTCTTTTCTTCTCATTTTTTTTCTTTATTTTTTCAAAAGTAGGGAGCTCGGCTCCCTACACCCGTAACCCCAGTCACGCAACTGGGACTCAAACGTACATCCGCACCCAACCCACCTCATGGCTCAGTGGTTTGGCAACAGTTTCAGAATACACAATGACAAGTTGATCAAAGCAACAATGTGTTCGAGGTAAGGTGAATAAGTTCAACCTGAACTTAGATTGCACACAAGGAGTTAAGTATCTATCGGCACGGTCCGTATCCACCGTGCCGTATCGTACTAACAAAATACCATCACGATACAGCCCCCGTGTCGATGGCACAACTCAAAACCCTTTTTCTTTAATTTACTAAATAATTTTCTCAATAAAGTCCAAAAGATTTGATAAAGATACATAATAAACAATTAGAAAAAAAATTTGCTAAAGAAAATAAATATTTTATGCCATTATGTGTCGGCACACATGTATTTTTTTTGTGACCAACACTCATCGACACTGCTCGGCACACACCATGCCGTACCGTGCCGGCAAGTTTTCGGCACAACCCCGTGCCACGGTACTTAAATCCTTGATTGCACATTGTCAATTTATTTTGATTTTGAGTGGACTTGCCATTTTTGTGGATTTTTGGATGGATTATCATTCATATATGATTGGTAGATCATATAAGAATAGGATAGAATCAAATTTCTAGAGGAAAGGTGGTTAGGACGCTGTGAGGAAAAGAGTTTTTTTTTAAATCAAGATCTTGTACAATTACTCAAGGATTAAAGTGCCATGACACGAGGGTGTGCCGCTGGTTACCTGGCACGGTACAGCACAGCCACACCTCCGTGCCGACAAGTGACACGATTGCATGCCGATAGATACGCATGACCTCCTAATGTCACGCTTTGGCACGACCTTATTTTAAATTTTTTTATTCCAATAAACTCTTATAATATTATTTTGAAAGGTTTAGTCAAATAATTATAAATATTGTCTATAAATAACTTACTATACTTACCAATTAATATTGTAGTAAGCTTTTTATATGTAAAATATAACTATACCTCATAGAAAATAAAATTAAAGTCCAGTAATAAAATTCACAAGTAGAATAATTAGTTAAATTTATATCTTTAAAGAGAAATGACTGTTTAGTTCTATACAGATCGTCGCGGTGGATCATATGGCATATTATAAAGAAAAAGAAAAGGAAAAAACTGATTCCCACAAGCGGCACCGAGGGGAAGGGCCGGGGATGGGGGAGAAAAAAAATCACAAAAAAGAAAAACCATGGAGGGGTGGGGGGAAAGAATAAAAAAACCATCAGCGGGAAGGGATAGGGGGAAAGAAAAAAAAGAACCACCAAAAAAGATCAGGGGGAAGAAAAAAAAACCATCAAGGAGGGAAGGAAAAAAAAAAACTATGAGTTGTGGAAAGGGGGGGGCGGGGGGGGGAATCCATAGGGGGAAAGATAAAAAACCAAAAATAAAAAAATAAAAAACCCATCAGCGCAAGAGATGGGGGGAAGAAAAAAAAAAATCACCAAAAAAAAAAGCACCCACCAGTGGGTGCGAGTGTGGGGGGCGGTGGCACCGAAATACCAACAAAAAAAAAAACATCGGCACAGTCGGCACTATGCCACGATACCCGCTTGGGTATCATGTTGTCTCATGCAATACCCAAGGAGGTATCACGGCACGGGGGGTCTTGCGAGACCCCTCTTGTACCATGCCCTCCATACTAGGTGGCACGGGGCGGCACTTTGAACCTTACTATTACTAGATTAGAGCGGCCTGTCAAGTAAAAAGATTAATTCAGATTAATATCACTACCGAAAAGCTGATACTTTTTAGACTCTCATTGTTGTTGCAAAAACATAAGGAAGACTGGTGCAGCCACTAGCCTAAACTACTGCAGCAAACAGAAAAATCAGTTCAGAGGAGGGTTGATTTCATATGAAATCAAAGGTATTCTACAGCAATTCTAACTCACTATCATATTCTAGAAGAGCAATAATCAATCAGATCATTAACTGCAACTCACCACCTCTTCAAGCAAACTCTCGTTGGAGTCAAAGGTCCACTACAAGGAGCACAGGAATAGCTTTTAGTGAGGTGGATAGTGACTTCAGGGCCACAAAAGCAAAAGCTACAAATTGAAGCTTCTGCTTCCATAGTAGATGGTTTTTAGGGGTTGCGACAATGCTAATGCTTCTTCAAACAGCTCAGATCAAAAGCATTTCTTCAAAACTTCAGTGAGGCCAAATATGCCCTTCATCCCAAACAACATGACATACTTAAGGAGTAACAAGAAATTAGAGATGTCTACAAACAATTTGAAGATTCATGGTATGTAGAAATCTCTTAGGACCCAGATAAGACTAAACATGATAATGAGGACAGGAACAAAGAGAACTGGAGAGCCACTCGCAAGTTTAATGGAAGATTCCCCACAAATCACTAATTTCCACTACAACCACTAAACAAAATTAATAACAACGAACAAGAAGTCACATACTTGACCCTCCTATAAAAAATTAGTAAACACTACACAACATAAACAATACAAATTTTGGTGCAGAGGCAGGCAAAAAAAAATTAAACAATTGGGTAACGATACAGTTTTGGGAACGTAAACAAACTAACACAACGTAATTTGGAAGTAATGTTAAATTTAATTTACCAAGTTGAGTTCTGCTGAACCTCATCTAGGGAGTCACAATCAGTTCATCAAAAATGCAGAAAGTACTGTATATGGAGAGACTTAAACTACGACAACCTTGACTAACAAGTACCAGTTCCAACATAGGATGTTATACAACTCTCACTACTTCATGGACTAGGCCACCAGTTTAATTGAATATAGCTCTGCGAAAATATTTCTAAACTTCGTAATCAGGGGAGAAAACATGTAAATTGCTTATAAAGTTGCTACATATAATATTTCTGTGACACCCCAATAGTCTCATATCAGATAGAAATGAGATTGTGATTAGGAATATAAGAGACCATGGACACTAATAATAATAACTGAGCTTAAGTATTTTGAGCCGGTGATTTCAGCCCAACTAGTTATTATTACTAGTGGGTAGGGATGTTATATTTATCAGAGTCGGTTCACCGGAAGAAAGTATGAGGCAAGCCTCACATCGCCTAGTGATTTTGAACTATATGTGTGATGGGTTGAAGAGGACGTCAGGGCCTAAACGAGGGGGAGTCTGTAACACCCCAATAGTCCCGCATCGGATGGGAAAGAAATTGTAATTGAAAATATAAGGGACCATGAGCGCTAATAATAATAACTAGACTTAGCATTTTGGGCCAGTGATTTGAGCCAACAAGTTATTATTGCTAGTGGGTCGAGTCATTATATTTAGTATCAAAGTCGGTTCACCGGCCGAAAATGTGAGGTGAGCCTCACATCGCCGGGTGATCTTGGGTTGTGTGTGTGATTGGGCAAATAAGGACATCAAAGCCTAGTCCCACATCGAATAAAAACGGGATTGTGATGGGAAATATAAGAAATCATGGACCGTAAAAATAATAACTAGGCTTAAGCATTTTAGGCTGGTGGTTTAGGCACAACGAGTTAATATTGCTAGTGGGTCGGGACGTTATAACTTCTTCACTTATATGCAGGTTATCCCCTTCTACATATTAGTTGTATCTTCGTTATTTTTCAATATCCCTTCAGCCTTTTGGAATACAAACCAAATGTATTTTGTAAATGAAAGGGGCATAATGGTTAGCATGAACCTCCTTCCGAAAACCAAGGCACATCACCGAAAAATTTTCACTACAAAAACAATGGAAATTGCTTGCTAAGTAAGAGTGCTAACAAAAAAGGGTAAACTGATGAGTACAGTTTCAAAAAGAGAAACAGACTTGCAACCTAACTTGTATTTAAGTAACACACAGATATTGCCACATCTGCAGAGTACAACAATGACATTAATAATTGGTTTTCTATATATTTCTCTGTAGATGATTACACCCAACCTAGTAAGAGAAAAAAGTTTGCTTGAATTTGAAGTGAGAGGTGTATTGGTGAACTTACTAAGTAAGAGTGACAAAGATGAGTTTAATGTTTCTCTAGCAACAGCAGTAGCCCTATCCTTCTCTTCAGATGAAAGCCCAATAGGAGAAACAGAAGCATTCTTCAGCTCAATTTCAAGCCAGTTCCGATATGTTGCATCACATGAGTAATATTCACGCTGTTTGTTGTCAAACATTGAGGTTAATTAAGTCAAATAATGAAGTAACAGAGTATTTGGAAACAGGATCTTCAAAGGAAAATTAAAAGACAGAAGAAACGATAGAGAGCATACCCAGTCCTCAAACTCTTCCAAATTCTCCTCATGATCCTTAAATAAAAGTAGAGTATCTTTGGGCTGTTTCAAAGGTTCTGCAAGAAAACCGAGTACCTTGTGTGCTCCTATTGGTAATTTGGGAACTCTCCACATAGATATTAAAGCAAACTCCCTAAATAATGTGTTGCTAAAACGCAGAAAAAGAAATAATAAAAGAAAAGTGGCAGCACATAAGAAGACTGTAAAAAAGAATGAAACATAATTTAGATACCTATGAATCAATGCCCTGATAAGAAGTTTAGCACTGATTAGTTCGAAATTTGGGATTGTAGATGGCGGAGTGAAGCAAAGCCACTGAATAACCATGGCTTTCTGAAGCGATAGCAAGCGATGCTGCTCAGCAACATCAGACAAATCCTTATCGTGTTTAGTGGGATTAGTTTGCCGCGATCTTGAAAGGACCCTGCTCAAATGCATCAAGGATTTGGCCATCAAAATACATGTCTTTTTACTCTTTATGTTTTTATTGAATCCACAATAGCAGCTGACCTCTCAATTATATCTTCAAAAGATGCCTTAGACTTGTCGTCTGAGGAGAACGGCAAGTATTCAATAGCCGAAAGGAAAAGTTTGAACTTTACATGAATGCTGTTGGTCATAATTGTAAAATTCTGTTAGAAGTATATTCAGGGGAGGGGGGGGGGGGAGTCCACAAAATTAAAACGAAATTATAAGTAACGAGCATAAAATTATTGGGCTTGACCTTCCAAGTTAAATGAAATATAGACCATAATAAAAAAAGTTGCCAGAAATAATGTCAAGAAAAAGTGTTTAACTTCACCGCTCCATCAGTCTGCCACTTCGCCTAACTATCCAATTCTAAAGGGATTTTCTCTTCCCCCTCAAAAAATTATGCCCCTCCATCACATGCAATATGATTTAGGGAATTCAAGGTGACTATGGATCTATCCATCTCAGGACTATAGAGATAAAGGTCTAAAGCATGACAGTTCAGAAAGCTGAAGCATGAAAAGCTAGATAAACATGAAAGCAAGCGCCCAACACAAGACATGCCAACCATGCCCATTGCACAACATAAAACCCTTCTATTCTGCTATTCAAGCATTGAGAAGATTCAAACTTAATGAAATGGATGGTCAATTAGGAGAAATTTGATTTCCTAAATTGTAAACCTTATTTTTCCGACAAAACTCAAAAATTTTGTGATTTTTTTTATGAAATTACTGATCTATGAAGCACAAATACTTCAAATTTCATACCATCCCATATCGGACACATATCGGATACCGATACATGCCCGATACGTATCCGATACAGGAATGAAGTATCCGGCATCTTTAAAAAATAATAAAAAAAATACGGCTCGTATACGGGGGGGGGGGGGGGGGGGGGGACGGCCAGGTTCTTTTTTTGTTTAAAATGATCGGAATTTAAAATATTTCGAAAAGCATGCATCCAAGCCAAGGATTTAAGTGTCGTGGCACAGGGTCGTGCCGAAAACTTGCTAGCACGGTACAGCACAGTGCGTGCCGGGCCGTGCCAATGAGTGCTGGTCAAAAAAAATACATGTGTGCCGACAAATAATGGCATGAAATATTTATTTTCTTTAGCAATAAAATCTTCTAATTGCTTATTATGTATCTTTATCAAATATTTTAAACTTTATTGAGAAAATTACTTAGTAACTTAAAGAAAAAAGGGTTTTGAGTTGTGTCATCGGCACGGAGGCTGTATCGTGCCGGTATCTTGTTGGCACGATACGGCACGGTGGATACGGCCCGTGCCGATAGATACTTAAATTCTTGATATCAAGGATTTAAGTATCCATCGGCCATATCAAGGATTTAAGTATCCATCGGCACGGGCCGTATCCACCGTGCCGTATCGTGCCAACAAGATACCGACATGATATAGCCCCCGTGCCGATGGCACAGTTCAAAACCCTTTTTTCTTTAAATTACTAAGTAATTTTCTCAATGAAGTTCAAAATATTTGATAAAAATGCATAATAAGCAATTAGAAAATTTTATTGATAAAGAAAATAAATATTTCATGCCATTATGTGTCGGCACGTATGTATTTTTTGTGACCGACACCAAGGATTTAAGTGCCGTGGCACGGGGTCGTGCCGAAAACTTGCCGGCACGGTATGGCACGGTGAGTGCCAATCTGTGCCGATGAGTACCGGTCACAAAAAATATATGCGTGCCGACACATAATGGCATGAAATATTTATTTTCTTTGGCAATAAAATTTTTTAATTGCTTATTATATATCTTTATCAAATATTTTGAACTTTATTGAGAAAGTTACTTAGTAAATTTAAGAAAAAAGAATTTTGAACTGTGCCATCGGCACGAGGGTTGTATCGTGCCGGTATCTTGTTGGCACGGTACGGCACGGTGGATACGGTCCGTGCCGATGGATACTTAAATCCTTGACCGACACTCATCGGCAAGGCTCGGCACGCACCGTGCCATACCGTGCCGGCAAGTTTTCGGCACGACCCCGTGCCACGACACTTAAATTCTTGATCCAAACCCATTGGATATAAGGAAATGAGCGAGAAAAATCCAGAACTAATCCAAACCCTTTTGCATTTGAATGGTTGAAGGTGCTCCCTCATGTTCTATCTCCACACAGTATTAAACTATAATTCAATCCTTTACCGCTTCTCTTTTACTTTTTTTTAATCTAATTTATCAATCCAGAACTAATCAACAAAGGTCACAGAGAATAATTTTTTTCTTCTTCTATTAAATTGTTAGCATATTTCTTTTATTACTATTTTATATAATAGAACCTAACAAAACATCCATTTATGTTGAATGGCTAATTATCTAGTTTGTGCGAGTAAATATCTATTGTTATCATTTGATCAAGTTGAATGATAGTTATTGATACTTTTTAAATTATTATTTTATAAGATTGATTATTTTTTTATAAACAGGCGTAAAACAATTATACAAGTTAATGTATATCAAAATATACTCAATATAATCTAAATGTTCTAATTGTTCTCAATATATCATTACGTATAATCAACATATATTTAAATATATTTAAAATAATATTTTATTCAAGTATATCCCACATATCCTATCCTAGAAGTTTTAGGAATTGTCGTATCACCGTATCTGTATCGTGTCGTATCTGTATCCCCAAATCCGTATCTGTGCAACATAGTTACTGATCAATCTGATATTACTGTTGTTTCACTATTCTTACTTTTCAATTATAGATCAAGTTCCTCAAATTTTCATCTATGATAGGTGCTGGCTTTTGTTTCTACCATCTAATGCCAAATAAATAATTGAATGTTAAATTGAGATTAGATTGTCTTGTCCTCCATTCTTTAATACCTATAGTAAGATAATTCGACTGTCCTGCGAGCTAATGACAAGTGTTAGGCCCTAAGAGCAAGTCAAACTTGATGGTGTGAAGTTCCTTCTGTCTTTTCTATTTTCGCTAGTACAAATAATTTATAAATCTTAAAAATGAGTTGCTCCATGTTCTACTAAAGACCCAGCTCTATGCACCAATTAGGGTTGCAGGTTGCCTCGAGCGTCAGAAAACAATTGTAATACAAAGCCTTCCCGGTTTATTATAAATGGCCCAATCATAATTAGAGAAGAAACCAAAAAATAAACACATACACTAAAGTCCGGTTCAAGTCTCTATTTATTGCCAACTCATGCTTCCACGAAAGATTTAGCACCGCCACCTCCGACTTTCCCACATATCCTCTTCTCACCCTCTCTTCTATGTACTATACATATACTTATGTAGTAACCATGAAAATAAAATGAATAAAAATTCGGAAAAAGAATTGTATTTATGGAGTTTTTATTTTCCGAAAATTGATTTCGAAGGGGTAACCGCGAAGAAACGTGTAACCTAACGAAACGAGATCCGATCCTAACAAAACGAAATCGCTACCTGAAGCTACCTGAACGGTCTCATCACGCTGAACGTCGTGGTGAAGTCCAATTTTGATTTCGGCAAAGCAAAATTACAGAAAAACACGAAACAATGCATTTTTTAGTAGTTTTTATGAAAAATGCACGACATTTTATGCGTTGTTTTGCGCAAAATTCGACGGAGAGGTACTTACAAGTAAAACACACATGCTGTGGAGGACTCATGTTAAAATATTAATTGGAGAGGGATCAAATAGCATATTGTTGCAAAAATCATCTATATACATATGGGGTGGGGGTGTGGGAAAACCCTAACCCTAGCCTAATCCCTCTCCCCCACACCTAACCGCCGCCACCTAAGGAGCCTCACCGGTGCCACCCACCTCCGGCATGAACAAAACCGGCCACCGGAGCACCTAAAACTTGGATCTTCCTCTCCCTCTTCTCTCTCTCAGTTTCCGTGGGACCCGAGGCCACTCATATAGCCGCACTGCGCCCAGACCACGGCCACCGTCCCCTAGTCCTCTGGCGCCGTCGCCCCAACCAACCCAGGCGCGGCCGAGCCTTCCTCGATGCCCCTCAGCCAACCAGCTTGCGGGCTGGGCAGAACTTGGCCACAACTCCAAGGCTGGCGCAGCCGCCGCTCCCTATTCCCCTGCTCAACCTCAGGTGACCCCGTGGGCCCCTCTGGTACTGCCCCAGCCTTCCACGACCGCCGTCGTGGCTCGGGCTCCACATGAGCCCAAGATCGTGCCCTAACATGGCCGCCGCCCTGAAGCCATACGCCGCCGTCACTGCCGGCCCTCTGTAGCTATGGTCACCCCGCCAAAGCCACCCCAAGGACCCCTTGCCGCCGCTAGGGCTCGGGCCCAAGTTGGCCTCTAGGATGCCCTAGTGAGCTGCGGGCTTTCCTGCAATGCCGCCGCCACCTACAGCCTCCGGTCGCCGCCTCCTTTGGCTCCCCCACGTCGGCTCTGACCCACCATGGCTAGTGGGCACGCCCCACGAAGCCTCAAGGCCGAGATGGGTGAGAAAGCTAGGATAGTGTGTTCTTGTTAGTGAGCAACCATGCTGAAGTCCCTGTTCTGGCCAACCAGCATGTCGGCAACCTTCTCGATCTGAGGGCCTGAACAAGACCATTTTCCTTTTCGTTGCGATCAAATCAGCAGTCAACCACTGTTGGTGCAGTGTCGGTTACGAAAGCTTCGAAAACAACAATATAAGACGACCCGACGCACTTCCCGATGCACGGATTCGCTCCGAACAGCAAGCACGGGATTCAAAATGTCAAGACCTTCAACCTGGCGATGTTGGTTCGACTCCAAATGCGAAATCGAAGGTAAGAGGTCCAAGAAAGTATGCCTTTTAGCGTAAAAGATGCAAGTGTTAATTATTTTAGGGGTTTGCATGCTTGTAGAACACTTGTGCTACCTCGGGCAGCGTGCACGAGCAATATATGATCTTCGGACAGATCGTCCAAGGTCCAAATGCCTTTTTCGGAGAAACAATTGAGTTTTCGGGTACGATTTTCAGCAAATTGTCGATTCGATTCGCTTGGGAATCATGTTCGAACATCGCGGGGGCTCCAGATCTATCCTTGGCTAAGTTTAAGTCATCCTCTCGATATTCAGTGGTGACCAGTGGACATACGGTGGGTCCCCGTGCCAAATCGGCACTTATCGGGTACCCGGCGGAGCGAGTTTTGCACTTTTATACACCCAACTTGCACCACTTGGTGTGCGGCTGTCCCGACACTCAAAAAGGAGTGCCCTAGGACAGTTGAATGATGTCCGAAGCATTTCGAAGCACTTCTGAATCGAACCAGACCCGAAAATGGCATTCCGAGCAATACTGGACTTAGATTCGTATCGCGCGAGTTGTTGCTGTTCGCAACAATTAATAGGCTTCATTTGCTGGTCATTTGGTGAGGTTTGACACCTCTGGTCGCAGCGAGAGGACTGCGGGTGGTTCCAGTGCCCAAATGGGCATCCCGGGAACCAAAGTTGGCAAATTTTTGGACCTAAGTTGTCCATAGTGGTGTGTTTGTTGTACGGCCGGCCCAACATCGAAATTATTGATGTTTTGGGACAGCATGTGATCCACTGAAACCTAAGGCACGTTTTGAAACATTCCGAAGAACTTGTTGACTCTTGGTGGCCTTAGTGATGCTTATCGCATAGTTCGGAAATCAATTAAAAAAATCGATGTTCTGAATGTTATTTAGATTATGTATTGGCGACTTAGGGTCGCAAAGAGAGATGTCGGTTAGTGTGGAGCCTGTTGGACTCTTATAGAGTTAGCTCGGTAGTTGGTCGAGTTATTGATGGTCAGTTACGGGACCGACGCTCCAAGTATTTCACGTTGCACTTTAGCACTATGGTAGGCGTGTTAGTTAGTGGACACGTGAGAGATGTACTGACACGTGATATGTGATGTCTAGGTTTCCTTAGCGCCTAGAGGGATTGGCAGAGTCGTGGACTCGGACAGTCATCATTCAGGTGGATACTTCGATCCGAACATTAGCATAGTGAAACCTCACTAGGTACCATATTCGATTGGACCCTTTGATCTCTCACTTGATGCTTGTCCTATACTTGTATAGTTATATCATTTCACCTGTGCTTTGCGTCCCTACATGGTTGATATTGGATACTTGATCTCGCCTTTGGTTATTACCGTGGCATTTAATACTATGCTTGACTGCTAGCATGATATTTTGATCTCGCCCATATGCATACGTCATCATATATATATCTGTGATTGCGACCATACCTGATGGATAGTAGATGTCTGATCTTATACTATACTGTCATCCTGATTCTTTGCTTATTTGGGATTATGGTCATCAGATTAGTATATATATATATATGTTCATGTACTTACGTCACTTTGTGTTTGACTTATATCACCTACTCATGACACCGTCGACTGATTCTTGTTTACTTTGATTTGATTGTCATTTCATGACTTGTAGAGTAGGTGTTTGTGACTCTCAGAGATATAGTCTCAATTTACCCTCTTGGGTTGTGTTTCCACTATGATTTATGATGTCCTTGGTTGAGAGTTTCTTGGCATTGTGCCTATTGTCGATCATTGGACCGTGGGCCTTTGATATGTGTGCATAGTTCTTGTGATCCCAGTTGGGAGTTTCTCGGCTTATTGCCATCTTTTCGATCTCTAGACCGCGAGCTTGAGCATCAACATTATGATCGCGATAACACTAGCTGTACATGTCACGTACGCTTGTGGATTGATCCCCACATTGGTGTTCTTTACCGATAGAGTGGTCTATTTGACTCGTGAGCCCCAGATAGCACCAAATGGGTGCAGGATTACATGTCAGCCGATCGTGGCATTAGCCTGAGGTCCTTGTGACTAATAGTGGTACAAATTGGGTACCTGGTGTTTCTAGTAATTGATGCATTGTTATGATACTTCGACTGTTTATGTGTTTGCATACCATTGATGCTAATTGTTTTTCATATCTAGTATGATACAAGTAGTATCTGATTCTTGCTGTAGTTTTTCATGCTACATGATTTGTAATCGTCACTTTGTTTGTATTTCAGTTTCATTGATTGTACCCTGCTATACTCAAATATGTTGATTGGGTTTCACTGATTGATATGCTTGCTTATGGTTTATATTTGTTGGTTTCGTACGATGATCAGCATTTGGTTCGTATTTTAAATTATATGGATTAATTATCTGCTGATACTACTGCTCATACCTACTGTTTTTGCCGTTACATACCTGTTGATCATATCTGTGGTTACTGTTGATTTTACTTGATATCACCAGCTGATTATATCTGATTATTTCTCGTCCATATTGCTTACAGTATACCAATAGGTACAACTTGCTAGTCTCCTGCTCATTGTACCCACTGGGATACATTCAGTTGTATCGCACACCCTAGTGGTTGCACCTTTTTCAGGTATTTCAAGTTGTAGGATAGGGGACGATGTCGTGAGGACCATTCGATGAAATTGATAAAGCCGACCCGGTTATTGATCTTGATTAGTTAGATGGAATTTCTACTTTGTTATCTGGATTATAGTAGGGGATGACTCAGTTATTTTATTTATTGTGATTATCCTTTTGTTTAGTAGCTCTGAGATTTACATATGTTGTACATTGTTTAGCCGTGCGTGCATAGGGAAGACTCTGTCCGTTTGGACCGGCTAACCTTATGCACGTAACGGATTTACTCACGTCCTGAGAATAAAGATTTCTAACTCTAATTTATAAATAAATAAATAAATAAATAAATATATATATATATATATATATATATATATAGAGTTCGCTTTTTCATCCCAGAGCGTGACAACTTACTATACATTAAAGGGCATGCACAATGAAAATACTTTCATGCCCCTATCTCATTGCTCGCCACATAGGATTTTACCTACCTTCCCCTCGTGTAGTTAGGGATGCCTATATCGGCTGTATAGATATATATACACATGTACCTAAATTCTTAGAATAGAGATTTTAAAATCTTATTCATTATTGCATCTTTTAGATCTTTAAATAACATAGCTTGCTTCTATTGAATCAAATATATATTTTAGAACATAAATCATTTACTACAAGGTATGGTGTATGGAGTGTTAGTGTACATCATGGGCAAGCAATAATTTCTCCTCCGTTTTTCCTTCTTTCGATTCTTCTTGGGAATTATTGCCTGCACCTAGTGCACATCTCATATACACCAGTAAATTTGTACAATAAAGATGTCAAAAACAAAAATATAATTAATTCAATTTATTTTATAATATTAAAATCTTATATTGAAAAATAGTTATTTTAAATATTATTTTTTTACAAATTAAATAATAATTCATTCTCTAACTTTGATTTTTGAAATTACTTACGTATAGATAATATGTTTTTGTAGTGTATTTATTGAATTATATTATAAACAGGGAATAAAGTGCCACCCAGTGCCGAGCGGCACTAGGCCACACGTACCGTGCCCCTACAGGGGGGGTATCTACACCTAGGGGCACGGTACAGAGGGGATATCTACACCACCCCCCCCCCCCCCCCCCCCCCCACCAGCCCACCAGTCCCGGCAATACCCATTGGGTATCGCTCAAGACAGGGCGATACCTAGTGGGTATCGCCCGTACCGTGCCGGGTGTGCCGAGTTCTTTTTTTTTTTTTTTTTCAAAAACACATGGTTTTACTATTTTATCGTCCATCTTTTTTGTTTTTTTTCTCTTTCCACGTTAGTTTTTGTTTTTTTTGTTTTTTTACTTTCTCTTTCCACCCATGAATGGGAAAGGAATATTTTTTTTCTTTTCCTCCCTTCCCTTCCCTTCCCTTCCCTTCACCCTCCCCCTTCCCCTCCCCCAATAAATTTTCTATACTCTCTCTTTCTTCCTTTCTTTTCCTTTCTTTCTCCCGCAATTCTTAATTTTTTTTTCTTTTTTCATCGCTTAAAAAAGAGGCAAAGAAAGTGCAAATCGAAGATCTACTTATTAGGTAAGTAAAAAATGTTATAATTTAAGTTTTTATTTAGAATTTTTGAATATTTCATAATTATAAAGCTCCTTTTTAAAAGAAATTTAAAATTAGTCATTTTTTATTTATAGTTTATAAATATTTGAAAATTAATTTACTTAATTTAATTATCATACGATCCTATTATAGTTAATCTAATTATCATACGGTCCCTCGTCAAAACAATATAGATTAAACTTACAATATGCCATATGATCAACCGCGATAATCTATGTGGAATTAAGCAGTCTTCTCTCTATAAATATATAAATTTAAATACTTATTATACTTGTGAATTTTATTATTATATTGTTATTTCTATTCTCTATGAGGTATAGTTGTACTTTATATATAAAAAAAGTTATCAGTATGTTAATTGGTGAGTATAGTAAGCTATATATAGCCAATATTCATAATTTTTTGACTAAATATTTTAAAACAATATTATAAAAGCTTATTTGGAATAAAAAAAAAAAAAAAAAAAAAAAAAAAAAAAAAAAAAAAAAACGTACCCAAGCGTGCCACTGGGAGGTCATGCGTATCCATCAGCACGCAAGCGTGCCTCGTGTCTGCACGGAAATGTGCCCGTACCGTACCGTACCGTGCCAGGCAAACAACGGCATGCCCCCGTGCTACGGCACTTAATTCCTTGATTTTATATTACAAATATTGGTCGTGAAATACTAGGCGGTATATAAAATAGAGGAATACATTAGGTTTATGCAACATTTTCTTCTCCCTCCTCCAATGCATGGTTATCAATTTACAAAAGCAAACACCCCTCAACTATTGGACAATTCGAAATGGGTACTTCACCTCTCACTTTTTAAATCAAATTTCTTGACTAAGAATACTAAAAAAGCTAATAGAACTACTAAATTTAATTAAAGTAATTAAAATAATTTAATTCTAAAAAATCAAAAGTTAAGAAAATATTAATAAAAAAATAAAGTTGAGGGAATTTGTTTTTATAAGTGAACGTTGTAATACAGTAAGCTTACAAAATTATGTAAAAAATAATAATAATAATAATTATTTAAACAATTATCAATTAGATATCAAATAACTCCCAAATTAATGATATAAAAGAAAATATGATTTACATATAGTTTATAAGAAATAAGTGTATAATCAATAATTTTGATAAGTATTATAGGACACATTATAAGTTTAAATAGAATTTTAAAATGTAGTATTGGCCGTATTCAGTGCATATAATAATTTTGTTATGAGGTGAGACTATATAGTAAGAGCAAGGTTCGAAGTGCCGTGGCACGGGGGCGTGCCGCTCGCCGCCGGCACGGTACGGTACCGGCACGCCCCCGTGCCGACACGTGGCACGCTTGCGTGCCGATGGATACGCATGACCTCCCAGTGGCACGCTCTGGCACGGCTTTTTTTTGTTTTTTTTGTTCCCAATAAGCTCTTATAATATTGTTTTGAACTGTTTAGTCAAAAAATTATGAATATTGACTATATATAGCTTACTACACTTACCAATTGACATACTGATAATTGTTTTTAATATATAAAGTACAACTATATCTCATAGAGAATAGAAATAACAATATAATAAATAAATTCTAAATAGAAATAACTATATCTCATATTCTCTAATTTTGCCCTAATTTTCTCTTTTATTTGCCCTAGAAACTGTGCACATGTGATACCTTTTAAAAAAAAAAACAAAAAAATTACTATGCATTACTGTACACATGTGACTAAAAAAAAAAAAAAGAAAAAACACCTAACTATGCCTGTTTTAAAAAATATAGAAAAAATTCTAAAGAAAAAACAAAAAAAACAAAAAACAAAAAAAAAAAAGAAAAACGGGCCGTGCCGGCCGGCACGGGCCGGCACGGCTCGCGATACCCCTCAGGGTATCGCTCCGTCTCGAGCGATACCCTGGGGTATCGCTCGAGACGGGGGGGGGGGGTGCGAGACCCCCCCCTGTACCGTGCCCCTCTTTGAGGGGCACGGTACGTGCCGCCCGTGCCGGCCCGGCACGGGCGGCACTTGATTCCTTGAGTAAGAGTAAGAGATAAGACTGGAAAGAAAATAACATTATTCCATAGTTATAATAATGTAATAATTTGTCATAATAACTATTTATCTATGTTTTCCAATAATATAAAAAAAAAAAAACAAGACCATAGTGAAGCGCGGCCATGTCATTAGTTATATCTAAATTGAGCTAGATATTCATTTCATTGAGGTTGACTTTATCTAGCGGGACAGCCCAAAAAAATTTTAGGTGTAATTTAATAAATCTTCTATGCTTATTAACTAGAAGTCCTAGTCAAATCTAATCCCAGAATTAGGGGAGTGGAATTCATGTATGAATAACCCTAGGGGTTCCCTCAGCTCATATCTTATCCGGTCTCTCTTTTCATATGTGCCTTAGAGAATTTATGACCTTTGGAAGATTTTGGAAGATGTCAAGAAAGAAGCTGCCATTTTCAAGAGAACATCCAAGGAATTGTGATTTTGGAGCAGCAGCAGCCATTGGAGTATCACCAAAAAAGGATCGTCAGTTTTCACTGTAGAGGTAAGATTCAACACTTTCAACCAGATTAAATCCGCTTTCCTACCTTTTATTTCTTCCTTCTCCATCTCAATTCTTTTTCTACTCATCAAATTGAACAAACTATGAAGAGGACCTCTCCACAAAGGTCAAGCAGCGCTCTTGGATGGTGATAGATGTCAGGTGAGCTACAGTCAAATACATGACAGCGGCATAGATAGGGGCATCAGTGGATTAGGCAGTTCATAACAGGATTTGGAGTGTTCAGTTGGGAGAAAGAAGAATAGGATGGATTTCGAATTGCAGGTCAGGCTTAACAGTATATTCCAAATACTGCAAACAAATAATTTTGAGTTTCGTCTTGCTCAACCTATTAATTATTAAACAATACCAATTGAATTAAAATCAAGTTTGATTGCAACCCAAGATATAGTTTATTGGACCAACAAAATGAACCACATTTTTGAGAACTAGAACAGTCAAACTAAAACAAAAATATATTACTTGGATCTATTCTGAATTGATAGAGCCAACAAGTTTAATGGTCCAACATATTTAGTGTAATTGAGCCAAAGTCCAGACCAAACTGTTTGACTTAGACATGAAATAGAACAGATCCAACACAGTTAACCTGATTGGATCTGTCTTGGATGGAATGAAACTAATTGACTTCGGTTTAAAAGTAGTTCTGGACCAAGCCCGTCTCAATTGAAACTACTTAGCCAATTTATTCTGTTTATGTAACTGAGCCGAGGACTAAGTTGTAAGTACCAGAATTTAGTCTAGGAACTAAATCATGAAATTAGCCATAACCTTTTTTGCTTTAAGCCCAATTTTAGCAATCTGTGAGAGATTGGATTTCTTTAAAAGCCTAGTATGTGATTGTGCAGATCAAAGCATCAAATGGCAAGTTTATCCTAGTTGAATAAATTAATTTTAATTGAGTAGCTTCCTTTCACAATGCTCTCTCTATACATTCATGCTGCTATAGCTTTATTTCTTTATTGGTGCATGATGAAGTTAGATCAGATGCGTCTTTTATTGTCAACATGCATTTTTTTTGCCCATTTATATATAGTCCAGTACTGAAGATGCCGCATCTTAGTTGTCATTTTGTTGCAAATTAGATGTGTATGGCATGATGAGACGTTTTCCTTATTATCTGAGAAGCAGGTATTAGTGTCGTTTTCTCTCGCCGAAGTTCCCCTACTAATGTGAAATTGATTCTCATTCCATTCTGATTAATTTTATTTAGAGAAGCGGCATACTTGAGAATGGAAGTTTCTGCTGAGATTTTTTGAGAACTTAGAGCATTCTGGAGCTATCAGAGACTGGCTCCTTCATACTTCACAATAGCTGTTGGTTCTTTTCTATTTGCTTCTTAGATGGATTCAATATGAAGTTACTTAGTGGAATTGGATGTTGAGATATATTTTGAGCTTAGCATAAGAACATTGATTTCATTCATTAGTATTTTTATTGCTCCGAATTTGGAGTATGATAATTGATAAATTCTTTTCCTTCCAGCATTAATCCCACTTATTATATTAGAATGGCACAGATTAATGCCACTGACAACACAGAACTAAATAAATGTTGAGTCCTTAATCAACAATTTGTAGTGTCACTTTTGTTTTTGATAGAACATTATCGCAGGTTGTAACCAATAAGTGGGAACTAGTAGGCTATTGCTAACCTTACTGCAAAAACTTAAAATAGAAATCAACCACCTAATAATCAACAATGTAGAATAATGGAGAAATTAACATTACCTGCTATTTAATCTATGTTCCATCATTTCGACAAACAGATCAATGCAACGATGCCGGGTAAGCTGAGAGGCATATATGCCAACCAATTCCTCTTGCTGTTTAGAAAATAAAAAGATTGCATACCTGAAATTCCAACCATCAGTTATTAACAGCAAGCAGTTACTAGATGTACCAAATTCCTACAATACTCAGAAGCTGGTTATGCTGATACGAAATAGATTGATGCTATACTAAGCACATAAAAAAAGAAAAAACATGTTCTCCAAAGTGTATAGTAAAAAAGAAACACTTAAAACGAATAATAAATGCTTGGCGCACTTCAAAACTTCTGAACAGTAAAAACATAGATGTATGACCTCAGATTGTAAACACTGCATAAAGCAGTACTAAAAAATACTAGAAAAATATATTAACTAAACAAATAATTAATTAAAGCATGAAATGTCAACAATTCAGAGAGATACAAAACAGGATTATTGTTAACATATCACTGCTGAACTATGGTTGAATACAGTTTTTTTTTTTATTTTGTGATGGAATAGTTGAATACAGTCAAATTTGCAAATTGCATGCATCCATATTTTACAATTACTTCCCGCAACAATAGAATGGACAATTGAAAATTCTCTAGAGATAAATATATCTAGCTTAGAATTACTAATTCAAGCAAATCAAAAAAAGGTGATTTTAATGTAATTAGCATATTGAGAATACATAATATGGACTTTGTAGCCACATGTTCAAAACAAACAACAATACTGATGATGTTCCAGAAGATCTCTGAAAAATATTGGGAGGAAGACACGAAGCTTTCATGAGAATTGTTGTTGAAATATAGAATAACAGTAGCTCAAGACGGTGTGTCACTTAAACTAGATAGACCAAAAAAAAACCAAAGAAATATCACTACTCTTTGTAAACACTAACATATGCAGCAATTAAACATTTGCAAGAAAAAGAGGAAAAAATACATAGAAAGATCAATATAAGTTTGGAATAAACAACAACTAAAAGTAGAAGATTGTGTAACGATTTTATATCAGGTACAAGATCCACTTGCGTTGTTTAGTACCTGGATCTGAGAAAATCAATAACTTCCAAAATGAATTTGAATTCGGGTCAGTTATGTAATTTAGTATCTGAAAATTAGTACTCGGATCTGAGAAAGTCAATAAATTCAAAAATGAATTGGAAATCAGATCAGGTCAGTTAGATAATTTAGTATCCAAATCTGGCTCAAACTGGATACATATCCAAATTCTAATACGTTTTCACCCCTAGCATCATCTCATGGCAGATAATACATAATGTGGAATAAGGATCCCAAAATGTTTGATAATCTTCATACTGTATGAAGTTCGAGAAGCAGTTATTTACTTTATATACATAATTTTAATTTTTTCTAAAAAAAGTAAATAATGGAAACATCACTACAAACCTACACCCATAATTAACTTGTTGGAATAGCCTCTAGGTATCAAAAAAGGCAATTGTTTTGGGCTTTAACCAATGGCACATAATTAACAAAATGGGGTTCAAGTTGTTGTGCTACGAGTCAAGATGGTCTAATAGCTAGAATTTCGAGGAAAAATAAAAACCACCTCTACCATAAAACAGCAGAAAAGAAATACACAAGTTCGACAATTAATCAGTATGTCATTTGTCTCCTTTTCTAACGACCCGGTCCATTAGCAATAATAATCATTGGGCCCAAACTACCGGTCCAAAATGCTTAAGCCCAGTTGTCATTACTAGTGTCCATATCTTTTATATACCCAATCACAACCCCATTCCCATCCAATACGGTTTCGTAGACTCCCCCCGTTTAGGCCTGACGTTCTCGTCAGTCCAATCACACACACAACCCAAGATCACCAGGGGTGATGTGATACTTGCCTCGCTAGCCTTGTCATTCAAACCCTGATATAGCCTATTACCTTCTCATTTAGACCCTGGCATAACCTTTCACCTTGTCATTTAGACCCTAACTCAGCCGAGACTCGTCACACACTTCCAGCTAGTGATTGGCTATGATATCAAATGTAACGATCCGGCCCATTAGCAATAATAACTCGTCGGACCCAAACCACCGGCCCAAAATACTTAAGCCCAGTTACTATTACTAGTGTCCATGGTCACTTATATGCCCAATCGAAGGATTTTAAGTTCCCATCGACACGGGCCGTATCTACCGTGCCGTATCGTGCCAACAAGATATCAGCACGATACAACCCCCGTGTTGATGGCACAACTCAAAACTCTCTTTTCTTTAAATTAGTAAGTAATTTTCTAAATAAAATTTAAAAAAATTGATAAAAATACATAATAAGCTATTAGAATATTTTGTTGCTAAAGAAAAAACATATTTCATGCCATTATATGTCGGCACATATGTATTTTTTGTGACCGGCATGTATCAGCACGGTGCGGCACGCACCGTGCCGTACCATGCCAGCAAGTTTTCGGCACGATCCCGTGCCACAATACTTAAATCCTTGACCCAATCACAACCTCAATCTCATTCGATGCGGGACTATTGGGGTGTCACACCTTTCCTCAAGATAAATATTAGAATAGAACTGAAACAAAACAGCATGCATCTTTTACCAGAATAATAACAAGCCAAAAGGCAATGAATTACAAATACTTACATATGAAGAATGAGATCGCCAACATTCACAAGTTTCTCATTGAAAGCATCCTTCATTTCATCGTCAAGAAGATATCTAAGGACAAGAACTACATGTGCTCCAAAGCGTATCAATTGAGGATCACAAATAGACCTAAGTGAAGAATATTCAACTTTAAAATACGTGGAGAATATCAACATTTCAAGCTTTTTAAAATTTAACAGTTGTACCTTGAAATATTGTGATCGTCTTCTGAAGGCGATACCCATGACCATAGAAGGTCAAGGAGATTTGCAACATCTCCAACCATCAGATTCATCTGCCAGTATAATGATGTTAAAGTGGGAATATATATATAATTGAGCTCCTATGCTTTTAAAAGTACCAAGTCATTGGTGCTTGTAGGTTTTTAGCCCATGGAGGGGTAGATCTAACGGTAGAAAACTTACAAGAACAAAAGCATAATAGCCGGACTATATATATATATATATATATATATATATATATATATATATGAGTCCGGCTACTATACTATTGATAGCACCAAGCATTTGGTGCTATCAAGTTTTCTACCGTTTGATCTACCCCTTTGATCATTTCCACCCATTAGATCATACTACTTCCCTAACCACCCACTAAACCCTAGGGGCCCACTATCATCCTAACCACACATTCTTTCATCCAAAGGTTAAAAACTTAATAGCACCAATGATTTGGTGCTATTAATAGTATGCCAGCCTAGTTATATATATATATATATATATATATATATATATATATATATATAGAGAGAGAGAGAGAGAGAGAGAGAGTAGAGCTTATATACTTTCAGAAGCAAAAGCTCGACTATGCTTGTGAATTTTTAACCATTGGATTTGCATTGAGATTTGTGCTATTGTAAAGTCAACTAAAGAGAGAGAAAGAGAAAGTACAATAGCACAAATCTCAATGCAAATCCAATGGTAAAAAATTCACAAGCATAGTTGGGCTTGTGCTTTTGAAAGTATATAAGCCCTACTCATATATATATATATACATATATATATATATATATATGTATATACATACATATATATGTATATATACATATATATATGTATATACATATATATGTATATATACATACATATATATATGTATATATACATATATACATATATATATATATGGTTTTCAAATTCATTTAGTCAAGAAAACATAAGGATGTATACAAAATGCCTAAATGTAGATTTTCCAATTCAAAATTACCCTTCTTCGTAAAAATTTATGTTCGAGAGCCAGTAATTTATAACCATCCTACTCAAATTTTATGTACAATATCCAACTCAATTTCCTTTTACTTATTCAGCAATAAATCCACAACAACAGAAGGTTACTTCAAATGTCTCGTCCACCAAGGATAGAATGGGGGGGATCTCAATGTTATCCCAAATAAACCCTCAATTTCTTGTAAGTGCCTAAAATATGTTCAAGGATTTGAGCACCTTTTCTTCAAAAGAAGTTAGAAAAATAAGGTCTTTCATACATGTTGTTAGTATTAAGCAAGAATTTAAGCATCGATCAGTACAGTCCGTATCCACCGTGACATATCGTGCCAAAAAGATACTGGCACGATACAGCCCTCGTGCCGATGGCACAGCTGAAAACCCTTTTTTTCTTTAAATTACTAAGTAATTTTCTCAATAAAGTTCAAAAAAATTGATAAAAATACCTAATAAGTAATTAAAAAATTTTGTTGCTAAAGAAAATAGATATTTCATGGCATTATGTGTCGGCACACATGTATTTTTTGTGACCGGTACTCATCGGGACCGCTCGGCACGCACCATGTCATACCATGCCGGCAAGTTTTCAGCACGACCCCGTGCCACGGCACTTAAATCCTTGGTATGAAGGTTGTAGCATGTTACCATGCTGGCAAGATAAATGCCACCCCTTGTTCAGCAGCACGAATGGCATGTATAAAGATGATAGGACCTCATCTTCAATATCTTTAGTTAATTCATCTATAACTAGTGCAAACAAGTAGATTTTAAAACTAAACCATGATACAATACTACTGTTATAGGAAATTCATTCATCTCACCTCCCATTACCCTCACACTAGTTCTGACCAAACATGCCCTTAATCACATCTAATGTGCATTAGAACATCTTTTTTTTTTATTAAACCCAGCACAATATTCATTCAGTACTCTATCATAAGCATTTTATAAAATTGATGAACACCAATTCTAAGTTTCTTCTCATTTCCCTTCAATAATGCAAATCTCTCAAATAATTAAATGGCTTCCATAGTCAACCTGAGTCCTACTAAGCATGAAACCGTGTTGGTTTTTCTAATAAACTCATCTAATGTGCATTAGAACATCTTTTTTTTTTATTAAACCCAGCACAATATTCTTTCAGTACTCTATCATAAGCATGTTATAAAATTGATGAACACCAATTCTAAGTTTCTTCTCATTTCCCTTCAATAATGCAAATCTCTCAAATAATTAAATGGCTTCCATAGTCAACCTGAGTCCTACTAGGCATGAAACCGTGTTGGTTTTTCTAATAAACTGGTTTCTTGTTGTGGAGCTTGTCCAATTATTCTCTCTGAAGGTTCCATAGCATGACTCGAAAGTTTGATTAGATTAACTCCAATCATCAAATTCAATCACTCAATTAAATAACTGATAAAAGAACAAAGCGGGAAGCGATTTTGGAGCTTCTCTGCTCAAAAGTGTAACTGAACAGAAGAAGTTTTTAGTCTGCTTAGTTGGCATGAGATATCTACGATGCCAATACTATGTTGACACAATACATGCTGAACCATGCCAACTAACAGAGACGACACCACAAAACATGGGCAAAACACAAAGCATACGAGCTTAGATTGCACTCTTCAGCCTAGCATGCTAACTCCCTTGAGCGATTTATGCTTTCAACTTGTTTTTGTTAAAGAGTCCAAAGATAAATTGTAACAGACAACTAATCATGCTCAATTGTAACCTTAACTATAGAGATTTTTTTCAAAAGACCCCGACAGAAATTTAAATTTAGAGGTACAACCTTCCAAGAAATTTATTCGAGGATAAAACCCTCTTCTCATCACCTCAGCGCCATATGGGTGGGAAGTGGAGAAATTTATTAAGATGGTGAATCGTTCACTGCTATTTTATAAGTGGTGAACGACTCACCACGTCTATCATAATTCCCAAGAGGAAAGTAGAAAAAGAAAGGAATGCTAAAAGCGGAGACTGATTCACTGCCTTAGTCATAATTTTTAGAATGCTAAAAACGGTGAACAATTCAGTGTTTTAAGATCATATAAGAAATAGAAACAATGATAAAGTGGTGAATCATTTATTGCTTTTCGGAAAGGAAATGGCGAACAATTCACCAGTTTCTTCCCGTTCCAGAATTATTTCAGCCCAGTGCCTATGTGGCGCTGATGTGGCAAAAAATAAGGTTAATTTTCCAAATAAATTTTGCAAGGGATTAGATCACCAAACATAAAAATTTTAAAGATTATTATTTTTAAAAAAACTCTTAACTATACTTTACCTCAATTTGACGATGTTGCTCTCTGCACGATCGCAATACTGCTTCATGAACATTTTCACTGCACCAGAAGGCAAACAATTAAATGAGACAGAATAGGGCGCACATATGCAGAAGATGAAGTGGATAAACACCTTGAATGCAATTTCTGAAGAAGAGAAGGAATATCACGCGGTAGCTGATCAAGAACATGATATGGCCAATTTTCAGGGCCAACTGACGGTAACATAGCTTGGTTAGAAGCTCCATTCATATCATCTGCATACTGTTTTTCCTCCAGTCTACTTTGCTGAAAGCGAGTTAAATCTAAATCGACCTGAACATCGAGCCAGGACTTTGCCATTGCCCAGCATGCTGACTGAATTGCATAAGATATGAAAATGCCGAGTCAAGTAACCATACCAAACAATCTGCAAAATTTCTAATAGGAGTAACCAGATATTTCTAGACGCTTTGTATCATCCAAAAATAAAAGGTTTATCCATAAATTTAAGTGCATGAAAATGGAAGAATACTAGAAATATTTCAATATCGAGAAGTCTTAAAGTTCTAGACTCTGCAAAACTTAAATTATTATTAGGGCAGTTTGGTGGGGAAAGGACTACACAGCTGATATACATATGCAGATGTACCAGTGGTTAATTCAGAAAAAAATTTAAATTTTAAAAAGATAAAACGTAAAAAGTAAGAATCTGAGAGAACTATTAGCCAAAATCTTATTTGATAATCTTTTATTCGATATCACTTGGCAACTGACCCAAACAGAACTACCAATGAAGAAAAGGACACCAATAAAAATAGAAAATACAAATACACTAGCAAAAATAAGAAAATACTGTTAATCTTTTAGAAAATAAAGCGGGCTAGAAAATAAATATCAGGAAAAAAAAAAGTAGAAGTCAATCATTTACGGAAGCATAGGATTATCAAACAACCGGGATGATGTTTGGCTAGCTAAGTACATTGATTCCCAGCCTGGTCGGCTTGTGTTCACTCAAAGTTTTGAACCCACTTATACACCACGTATGAAACAAAAGACAATGTACGAGTGAATCAAGGTTCTTTGCAGCATCCCTAGGGCCTGCAATTGTGGACATTCGATAAAAATATGCTGCCCAGCGAAAGCATGGATTAAATCTGAGGATAAAAGAACTCAGAAACAAAACCCTGAGAATACTACCGGATACACAGGACTTCATAATGCGCAGGGCTAAGACATGTCATTTCGCAATATATGCTATGTATGAACAAGCAGAGAAGAATATATCAAGTGTAATCATATGGTATGACGAGGAATGAGGAAACAAGAGTACCTCCCAATCGGTACAAACCGGCATCAAGCGTTTCAAGTTACTGCACTGCAGAGCATATACAGCCATCTCGTACTTCCCACCATCTTGCTCAGCAATTTTCTTCAGGGGCATGATTCAGAGATAGCATGTAAGTGTAACAAAAAACACACTTTGAAATGCTTACAGTAGCTAAACTAGTATGATTAATAAACACAATATATTAAACCACATGATTCTGACGCAACTGAACTTTGAAAACTGTATCCAAAAACTCAATATATGAAACATAAGGTAATGGAGTAGAAGGCTAGATGTCAAACACTCTACAAGACAGCATAAACCTCAAATTTTTTCATGTGGCTGATTAAAAACTCTAACACAAACAACGTTACATAATTAGGGTACTAATGCCATGTTACAGCAGGGTTCTAAGTGTTTCTTTTTTTACTTTTTACGGCACATTTTATCCATATATGCACCATATAATTAATATAATGCACTATCAATCAAAAAGTGTGAAGAGCCATGCAGAAAAGTTCAGTTACACAGAAATGTTTTAGCACAGGAAATTAATAATGACAATTTGAAGCATAAGGTGCTAGCAGTTAGCATTACATGAGGCACATGTATAACACAATTTTATCTTGATCCTTGATCTTACTGCTTGCAAAAACTGTATAGCTTGATGCTTAGACGAACGAGACAAAGATCAGTCATGTCGTGTTTTATGCCAAATAAATAGAATTGCATTATCCAGAGTAAACATGAAAGATACATTAAAGCTATCTAAGAAGAACCAAGCCTACATCCCACTGCAGTTATAAATTCATTTCAACACGAAAAAAAAATTAATAACATATATCATGGAAATATTAAGTGGTTATGGAGAATGAAAAAAAAAAAGAGTTAAAATATAAAATAAAATAAATTTTAAAAAAAAAGATCTAAGCATCATATACGCTATAGACCAAATAAGACTAACATCATAGTAGAATTTGGATCAAAACTCCTAATGTCAACCAAGGTTATAGTCCTGATCAGAGACACAAGTCCACAACTAAAAGAGTTTACAAACAAGATTACCCAAAAGAAAAAATTCCTGCATATATTAATCAAAATTTGAGGGTTCAACGGAACTGAAAGTTCTACAACCTAAACTTGCACAGATATTCTAAAATGTGTGAACAGTTGTTCTCTAATTCTTTTACTCGTATATGGGGATTTGGGACTGGGACACACATAAAGCATCTCTTGGCTTTATTCTTCAAGCCACTTTCCATTTCTTCATTGCTTTTAGGTAAACCATAATCTTAGCTGGAAGCCTGGAAGTATTCATACAGTCATACTTTTTTGATATAACATACTAGTTTCAGATGATTTCGTAATTTCATGTCTGTAAAAACTTTCACTAAATCAAATATTCAAGTCATATTTTGCAAGAAACTGAAGTGCCGTTAAAACTTTAACCTATTATTTGAAACAAATTTCCATATAATGTCCATTAGGACAACAACCTAAATCTCGGTCAATATGAGAACATAGAAAATCCATTCAACAAGTGACACCATGAAGGGCTTGCCAAAATTTGATAGCACAAAGACAACGACAGATAGTTAAAGGAACAATAATGGTGATGACATATAATCGGGTCCTACCTCTGAAGCACAATATGATGCCCATTTCCAAAGACGCAATTGGTATCCAATGCCACTTTCCAATTCAATGGCCTGTAATGTTCGTGTCTTTCCATTCTTATGCATAGCTTCAACAGAAGGAAAGAGGTCCAACCCCCCAAATGGACAAAGAGTAGCAGCCCTCCAAGCCTGAAAGTATAGATAGCATTAGTAAGGCAATTAGCAGAAATGGCAAATAGTAAGACAAGTGAATAATACAACAAAAGGCGTACCTGGCCGGCAGAGCGGCAAAGTTCACATGCCTCTTCTAATCTTCCAGCTCTTAGTAGAGTCCAAACATCTTCCAGAAGTAACTCATCTTGTTTCTATTTCATATCAAAATCCACGTGTTACTTTTTCGTGAGCAGCGAATAGTTTGAAAAAAAAAAGGGAATTATGGAATGAAATAATAAAAACTTCGTCCAAGTTATCCAGGCAATCAAAAATAACTTAAAATATGATCACATTATAGAGATCAACCGGGATCTCAGATAATAAATAGCAAGATTGATTGAAAAGCTTCAACAATGTGAACAATTTACAAGAAGACCAGCTTAGCAATGAGAATGGCATTTTATTACAGCTGTGACTTAATAGACTTATGGCAGCATCTATAGAAAGACTAACTACCAACAGCCATGTTCATCAACATAAGTTAAACACAACAATATGATTGTTGAAACAACTTGGTAATAGAAGCATAACTTACAGTCTGCTATGCTAATGATGATACATTTTACTACCACTTAGTAGTATACAGGCAAATAATATTGGTCTCCAGGAAAACTATGTATTAACTATGTTGTGCTCATAATTTTATGTCAACAAGACAATTGCAGACAATCGACTCCAGTTGATCTACCAGGAAAAAGATGCATATCTTTGCATCAATATTATCATGTCTCTTCCAATAACATCGACCTGTATTACAATGTACTAGTGAGATGTATTGCTCAATTATCCAACATGCAATAGTTCATGTTTCTTAAATCAACCTTCTGGTGTATAAATTTGAGAAATTTATTGCCATCTAACTAAACATACAACACCCACTATCTCCAACTCACAAAGGCGTAACTGACCCGCTAGCAAAATCTAGTGATAAATTTACTTATTACAGACTCAACTAATCTTGGTTAACTCACTTAAACACAATTAAAGAACCACATTAAACAGTTTAACACCCATATTGGAAATTTGTGTTTACAATCAAATTGACTCAAGTGATTCCAATCTACCAAGTCCTCGAAAATGGATGTCATCAGAGGTTTCTGCGATACTCCGCTAGCTTGAATAAGGTTTCTTCTATGTAAAGCTAATTCTGAACTGCAGTAACAAACTTATGCACTCAATAACCACAATTAGAAGAGGGACTGCAGAATAGTAACTAATTAGTAGCAAAACAATATTCAAGAAAACAGTTTGTGACACCTCAATGGTCCCTCGTATACATACTACTATCAATAGTACCAAGAACTTGATGCTATTAAGATTTCACCTGTTAGATTTATCCCTTTGACTATTTCCACCCTTTAGATCATACTATTCCACCAACCAGCCACTAACCCTAGGGAACCACTATCATCCTAACCACACATCCCTTCATGCAAGGGCCGAAAACCTTATAGCACCAATAATTTGGTGCTAGTAATAGTATAGTAGCCTAATTCTATATATATATATATACCACGTGGCAGGCTATCCTTCATCCTCACCGGCCCCTCTTTTGAACTGAAACGTCTCTCTGAACCTAATAATAATATCCTTCATCTGAATTAACCACCATTTTCTCTCTGAACTTAACCACTCCTCTCTTCTCCCTTGTCTATCCCTTTTTTGAACCACCTCTAAACCGAACTGCCCTTTTTTCCCTGGACCAAACCACTCCTCTCCTTTCTCTCGCCTAATTGGACTACTTTATAATTTTTCTCCTTTTCTTTCTTTGAGCCGAACCGGACTATTTTGTAACTTAGAGGTATAGATGTGTTGAACTCGATTCTTCTCTTTGTTAGACCGATTCCTTGATCGGTATCTTCTTTGGACCGAACTGGCTCAATTTTTATCCTCTTTCTTTCCTTCTTTGAACCGAACTGGCCGCTCAATCTTATAATGCATTTAGTGTTGAACCCGATTTTTTTCTTCTTTAAACCGTTTTCTTTTTATTCTCCTTCTTTGAACCGAACCGATCACCCGTTGCCCTCTTCCCTTTCCCGTGGACGAAAATTCTCTTCATTTTCCTTCAGTCGTTTCAATCCTTTGTCGAATTGAAGCATCTCTTTTCCTTTCGTCGACCGAAATCCTCTTCGTCTTCCTTCAACCGTTTCAATACTTCGTCGAATCAAAATGTCCCTCACCATTGTTTCTGCTATTGTTGTTTCGTCTTTATTTTCTGTCACGCCCCGGGGTCGGAACTGTACCCCGGGCTCGCCAACAGATCCGCCGTCCCTACAGGAAGCCCCGTAGAGACGTAGCGTCTACCTGCAAATAAGCATCTATACTAACAGATATCAGAGCTGTAGAATAAAAAAAAATCTAACTATGAACAGAAAGAAGAAAGTCTCTCAAAAATATAATACATAAAATCCTCACTAGTAATACAGAAGTCTCTCAAAAGAAAACAAAAGAGTACAACTCGATCCCTCACTACATGATCTCTCAAACATGACACCACCAAAATATAAGGGTACCTCTATAACACACTGAAGCTGAAGGGGGGGGAAGGGATCTATCTCGCGACTCCCTTACCTCGGTCTGAAGAAGCAGGATCAGTAACTGGCACCGCAGGAACTGGAGCTGACGTCCCTGGGGAAAAAGACACCACGACGGGTGTGAGAACTACCTCCCACAGTAGTTCTCAGTGGGTGCCGCCAACAAGCCCGACGGTCTGCCCACTAAGTCTACTAGAGGCATAAAGTAACACAAGAAATGCAGTATAGAGAAGCTGGAAAGTAAAACATCTACTGCTACTATGCCTCTATCTAAAATGCTCAAGGGTTAGGACAGAAGGACGATATGCCACTACTGATACTCACCCATATCACCCAATCCAAACTGACTGCCACAACGGGCCCAGTCAAGCCTGCGCCTACCTACTGCTGTAGGTACGTCCGGTACTCCAACCCGGTATCTAGCTCAATCTCAAGCCGGTACTACAACCCGGTCTCGCCTACTCCGGAGTGGCACTCGAGGGGAGCGACCCACACGAGTAAAATATCTGCGCAACACTGTCGAACATAAATGTGGCTCATGCAGGCTATGGTCCAATCACTGTCTCACTCACTGGCTAAAAATCCACACTGTCACTATGACCATGCCCCAGAGATCCCAGATCCACTGTCACTATCACTATCACTATCACTATCACTATCTCAATGCAAGCCGATCTACAGACTGCTACAGACGCCACTCGGTCCCCAGACGCGAGTGCAAATGCAACCCCAGCTAATAAACCTCCCAACCCGCGACTCGGGGAAAAATCACTATGTCCAGAACGACAAGGGTACAACCACTGGGGAAAAACTAAGGTGATGAGCAAATCTGAATACATGTTCACATTTTCTGTAGTCTAATTGTGCATGAATAAATAATTAACTGACAATAAAGCTAAGTTTAGTTTTCATGTGTAAGAGTTCAATTATTGCAAGTGGTTCAATGAGGTCATCAGATTTAACAACTATCAACTGTGGGTACTAACATACAGTTTGCACAGATTAAACAGCTCATATACTATCATGCATGCACTTATAATCATAGAATTAGAGTGCAGTCCATAGGTATTGAAAGCAGGATCACCCACCTGAACACGCTAACTGTCCGGGACGGTACAGATAAACAGTCCAGAAATCGACAATCTCCTAGATCCACAGTGCAAAGAGCACAGAAAAAAATGCTCTTACAGTCCTGGGAACAGTAACACATCTCAATTATACACAATACACACACACAATTACTATTCCAAAAATCTGCAAACAAGGTTACTGTTCACACGCGAATTTCACCTGAAAATCATCTTCCAGAAATTCTGATAAAAATACCACGGCGATCCTCGCGAAGTGTAGATGTCGATAGGCTCTTGAATCGTCGAATTCCGATGTCCGGATGAGGAGATAAAAATCCGCGAAGTGAGTGCTGTCCAGGAATCTCACAGCAAAACAGTGGCTCAGTAATGCCTCGAAAACCGTGCCAAAAACCCAAATCTGGGCAAAACACTCAACACGAAAGTCGAAGATTTACCTCTCGTGAATCCAACGCCGCAAAAATCGCTGAAAAAGACTGTCGGGGCGGCTCTGTGGAATTTTTAGACCGAAATGCGGCGATAACGGGCCTCCAACAGTAGAACGTCGCTCCGCACTACGAGGTAGAAAACACAGTCGTCGCGGCTTCCAGAAAATCTGAAGCTCGGCCGAAAGATTGGCAAGAGGGAGAGGAAGAAATCTTGTGAAGGGAGTAGAGGCTAAATCCCCCGGGAAAGGGCAGAAAATTGCATCCCAAATGGCCTATTTATAGGCCCACAAGAGAAAACAGCCCAAAAAGGCAAGCTGACCACTTTCGGGCCCAACTTTCGGGCGCCCGAAAGTTTCCGGGCTGCTACAGTAACGGGCCGGCCCGTTACTGTGCGCGCCCGAAACCTCCACAAGCCGCCACGTGTCCCAAGCCTGCTCCCCGCACCCGGCGCACGCCCCGCGACGAATCCCGTGATGCCACGTGTCCCGACCAGGCGTCGTGCACCCCTGCGCCGGACCAACCACGGGGCGCCACGTGGCGCCCCCCACGTCGCAGGTTTGACCCCCGCGCCACGCCCACGTGCGCGGCCGCGTGGCCGCCGGCTCCGGGTCGGGCACGCGCCCCGAGGCACCGCCTCAACCGCCGCAGCCGTGTAGACCGAGTGCACCAGAACCCGCCAACCAGACAACGCCACGTGTCCACCGGTCTACCGTGCACCAGAGCAGAAAATTCGTGGACCGCGTGCACAACACCGCCCAACCACGAGATGCCACGTGGCATGCCCTCGGTCCACCGTGCCCCCGCCAAGGCCCGTGGACCGCGCCCGCTGCGCCGGCCAACAGCAGCCCTCCACGTGGCCTCCGCCCGGTGCACGCGCCCCGCGGTGGACCGCGCGCCTGCGCCACCCTCCGCCGCCGCGCTCCGCCGCGCTCCGCCGCCGCCGGCGCTCCTCCGGCCGCCGGAACAGTAACCCGAGCCTCGATTTCCGTGTTTTCGCGTCCGGGCTTTGAAAAATTCAAGTAAATAGTCCATTTCGCTCGTTTTCGCACGCTGAATCCAAATCCGAGGTCCGTTCGGCCAAATTCCACTTCTAAAATTTTCCAAAATTTCCCGGAAGAGTAGACTTGATCCAATTTCCGTTCCGGGTCACATTCTTGGCTCCGATAAGCGCGCAACACCTCACACACCCAAAATGGACTACCAGAAAAGAAAACAAGCTCCAATTTTACCAGAAACTCAATTCTGGGGCCCGACACGCACACACGCACACCCTGAAACCTCCAATCCAACAGTAAGCCCTAAAGTGGGGATTCGGGTCCTCACATCCTCCCCCACTAAAAGAAAGTTTCGTCCTCGAAACAAACACGGCTCACAAGGGAGTCTCCAAGCCCAAAGGTAAACCTCCAAACACACAACTCCATCTCCCCAGTCGCTACAAACTCTCCACAAAGCGAGTCCAACCGCTGAATAAAGCTCAGGAATTCCCAAACACTGGGGACGAGGTAGAACGGCCAACTCTACACGTCCAAACTATTCGAATTACGCCGCAAAACTTAACAGAAAAAGAAAGGGCCCCACCAGTAGGAAGGTCATCAACCCCCAACTCTCCAATTTAGAAAACAACTGAAATTAGCGAAAAGTTCGAAAGTTTCGAGAGACCGGTACCCTTGCCCCAATCAAACAAGAACGGGTTCGGCACCGACCCTATTTCTGGAGTAGTCTTTTGAATCTTTCATCTTGTTCGCAAATTTCAGTACAAGAGCGAGAAAAGAGGGAGAAAGGTGTTGATGCCGTTCCTGCTGTGGCAATAAAACGGAAGCTACGGTCTATCCGTGCCCCTAAAAAGAAAAACACCACCCTATCCGAGACCCTTAGAGACAAACCCTCTAATCCTAGGCGTCACCTACGCTCGACAGGTCGCACCTAACCCAAAGCCGCTGAAGCCACTGCTGCAGAAAGGATGCCTCGGTATCCAGTGGAAATGATCTCCCGTCGTCCAACTCGCGTAAAGGCCACTGTTCTCTATTCGCCATCAAATGTTGCACGATACCGCACCAGCTGATCATCCCAAGTGCTCAACCTGAGTCGGGGAGCTGCAACTGAACCATCACAACTATCGGCGTACCTCTCAAAATTCCAGCTGTTCTGATCACATCCCAAAATTCGCCTCTGCTGGAAGATACTGGAATGAATCCAATCGCTAAAGCAAGTCACAAAATTCCTATTCTTTAATCATGCAAAAATGCACATGCCCTGATATCATGCAGATGGATGTAAAAGCCCTACTGATGAATAAATGAGATGCACCGGTATCAAAAGGAGCCCGAGCACGGACTGCTGAGATCAGAATAATACCTGCAATGACCTGCTCTACTGCTGTAACGTCCTCGACCTGGGCGGCATAAACTCGACCGCTCGGCGCCGGGGGACGTCGCTCTGGCCGCCGGAAAGAAGATGAGGTAACCTCTGGCCTGCTGTAGGCCGCAGAAGGATCGGCTGGCTGGTAAGGAACGGACGGTGCTGATGCTGGTGAAGGAGCTGGATGGCCGGCTCTAGGGCACACGCTCGCAAAGTGACCGGCCTGCCCGCAGCGAAAACAATGGCCCTGTCTCTGCGGGCACAGAGTCGGTAGGTGTGAGCCTCCACAGATAATACACCGATCTGGGCGCTGCTGCTGAGAAGTCTGCGGTGTGAACTGCTGCTGTCGTGGGGGTCGACGCTGCTGCTGCTGTACCTGGCGAGACGCCCCTGATCTCTGATGTCCCTGGTACCCCCGACCCTGAGGGTGGGAACGCGGAGGTCTCGGGGGTCCCTGCCTGCTAGACTGCCCCTCCTCCGGAGAAGCCGGGCGCTTCGCCCCAGAAGTCGCTACAGGGGCCGGAGATACCTCATCCATCACGGCCTCTCCACACTCCACATACAAAGCCTGCTCCATCGAGGCCTCTAAGGTCTGCAGTCTGCGGGAGCGGACAAACTGGTAAATGTCTCGGCGAAGTCCTCTCTCAAACATGTAAACGCGATGGCTCTCATCTCTAGCCACATGAGGCACACATGCCAACAACTGGTTGAATTCCGCTATGTACATGTGCACCGGTCTATCTCCCTGGCGGAGATTCTTCAACTGCTCCTCCAGTCGCTGTCGGACGCTCTCCAGAAAGAATGCTCCCAGCAACATGCTCCGAAACTCGGTCCAGGAAAGAAGCTGCGTCCCAGGTGGACCAGCTGGTCGCACACGCCGCCACCATGCCTCGGCGTTGCTCTCCAGAAAGTGAGTAGCCAGAATGACCCTATACCTCTCGTCCACAAATAAGCTCTCAAAGTGGCGCTCCATGGTGGTAATCCAAGTCTCGGCTGCCCAAGGCTCAGCACTCATGCCCGAAAAGCGGGGCGGATCGAACCGCCGAAATCTCATCAGCAAATCTACAACCTCCCGCTGCTCTGTCGCAGTCAACGCTCCCGTCACCCCGGCCGGTGGCCTACTCGAAACCGGCTCAGCAGGAATCGCTGGTGCAGGTTGCACCACAGGGGGTGCCACAACAGGGGAAGAAGGCACCGGCGAAGCCTCAGGGGGTACAACTGCCGGCTGCGCTCTCTGCTCCAATAAGAGCGTCAGCCGCGCCACTGCCTCCTCCTGGTGTCTAGCCGCCTCAGCCATCTGTGCCATCTGGGCACGGAGCTCCTGAATCTCAGCCTGAGGTCCTCGCCCCGAGTCCTCCTGCTCGGGCTCTGAGGACGAGGGCTGCGAACGCGTCACCATCGAACGTCGAGGAGGCATCCCCCCCCTGAGGGACAAAACAAACAATCAGAACCAAAAGCAACTCTCGACCCAATCTAGCGAAAGTCAAAAGGCATGTCCCCCTTTCCGGAGCACTATGTTGTCTGCAGCCAACATAGTCGCTACAAAAGGAAGACATGTCTATCACTCGTCCCTATCCACTCGGGAGAGTTAAATACCCAATCAAGACTTTCGCTAAAAGTCTCGGCTCTCACGTGGGTCATCCTAGGGTTTAAACATAAGCCTAGGGTTCCTAAGTCCTCAATGACCTATATCCTAGGCTCTGATACCACTCTAATCTGTCACGCCCCGGGGTCGGAACTGTACCCCGGGCTCGCCAACAGATCCGCCGTCCCTACAGGAAGCCCCGTAGAGACGTAGCGTCTACCTGCAAATAAGCATCTATACTAACAGATATCAGAGCTGTAGAATAAAAAAAAATCTAACTATGAACAGAAAGAAGAAAGTCTCTCAAAAATATAATACATAAAATCCTCACTAGTAATACAGAAGTCTCTCAAAAGAAAACAAAAGAGTACAACTCGATCCCTCACTACATGATCTCTCAAACATGACACCACCAAAATATAAGGGTACCTCTATAACACACTGAAGCTGAAGGGGGGGGAAGGGATCTATCTCGCGACTCCCTTACCTCGGTCTGAAGAAGCAGGATCAGTAACTGGCACCGCAGGAACTGGAGCTGACGTCCCTGGGGAAAAAGACACCACGACGGGTGTGAGAACTACCTCCCACAGTAGTTCTCAGTGGGTGCCGCCAACAAGCCCGACGGTCTGCCCACTAAGTCTACTAGAGGCATAAAGTAACACAAGAAATGCAGTATAGAGAAGCTGGAAAGTAAAACATCTACTGCTACTATGCCTCTATCTAAAATGCTCAAGGGTTAGGACAGAAGGACGATATGCCACTACTGATACTCACCCATATCACCCAATCCAAACTGACTGCCACAACGGGCCCAGTCAAGCCTGAGCCTACCTACTGCTGTAGGTACGTCCGGTACTCCAACCCGGTATCTAGCTCAATCTCAAGCCGGTACTACAACCCGGTCTCGCCTACTCCGGAGTGGCACTCGAGGGGAGCGACCCACACGAGTAAAATATCTGCGCAACACTGTCGAACATAAATGTGGCTCATGCAGGCTATGGTCCAATCACTGTCTCACTCACTGGCTAAAAATCCACACTGTCACTATGACCATGCCCCAGAGATCCCAGATCCACTGTCACTATCACTATCACTATCACTATCACTATCTCAATGCAAGCCGATCTACAGACTGCTACAGACGCCACTCGGTCCCCAGACGCGAGTGCAAATGCAACCCCAGCTAATAAACCTCCCAACCCGCGACTCGGGGAAAAATCACTATGTCCAGAACGACAAGGGTACAACCACTGGGGAAAAACTAAGGTGATGAGCAAATCTGAATACATGTTCACATTTTCTGTAGTCTAATTGTGCATGAATAAATAATTAACTGACAATAAAGCTAAGTTTAGTTTTCATGTGTAAGAGTTCAATTATTGCAAGTGGTTCAATGAGGTCATCAGATTTAACAACTATCAACTGTGGGTACTAACATACAGTTTGCACAGATTAAACAGCTCATATACTATCATGCATGCACTTATAATCATAGAATTAGAGTGCAGTCCATAGGTATTGAAAGCAGGATCACCCACCTGAACACGCTAACTGTCCGGGACGGTACAGATAAACAGTCCAGAAATCGACAATCTCCTAGATCCACAGTGCAAAGAGCACAGAAAAAAATGCTCTTACAGTCCTGGGAACAGTAACACATCTCAATTATACACAATACACACACACAATTACTATTCCAAAAATCTGCAAACAAGGTTACTGTTCACACGCGAATTTCACCTGAAAATCATCTTCCAGAAATTCTGATAAAAATACCACGGCGATCCTCGCGAAGTGTAGATGTCGATAGGCTCTTGAATCGTCGAATTCCGATGTCCGGATGAGGAGATAAAAATCCGCGAAGTGAGTGCTGTCCAGGAATCTCACAGCAAAACAGTGGCTCAGTAATGCCTCGAAAACCGTGCCAAAAACCCAAATCTGGGCAAAACACTCAACACGAAAGTCGAAGATTTACCTCTCGTGAATCCAACGCCGCAAAAATCGCTGAAAAAGACTGTCGGGGCGGCTCTGTGGAATTTTTAGACCGAAATGCGGCGATAACGGGCCTCCAACAGTAGAACGTCGCTCCGCACTACGAGGTAGAAAACACAGTCGTCGCGGCTTCCAGAAAATCTGAAGCTCGGCCGAAAGATTGGCAAGAGGGAGAGGAAGAAATCTTGTGAAGGGAGTAGAGGCTAAATCCCCCGGGAAAGGGCAGAAAATTGCATCCCAAATGGCCTATTTATAGGCCCACAAGAGAAAACAGCCCAAAAAGGCAAGCTGACCACTTTCGGGCCCAACTTTCGGGCGCCCGAAAGTTTCCGGGCTGCTACAGTAACGGGCCGGCCCGTTACTGTGCGCGCCCGAAACCTCCACAAGCCGCCACGTGTCCCAAGCCTGCTCCCCGCACCCGGCGCACGCCCCGCGACGAATCCCGTGATGCCACGTGTCCCGACCAGGCGTCGTGCACCCCTGCGCCGGACCAACCACGGGGCGCCACGTGGCGCCCCCCACGTCGCAGGTTTGACCCCCGCGCCACGCCCACGTGCGCGGCCCGCGTGGCCGCCGGCTCCGGGTCGGGCACGCGCCCCGAGGCACCGCCTCAACCGCCGCAGCCGTGTAGACCGAGTGCACCAGAACCCGCCAACCAGACAACGCCACGTGTCCACCGGTCTACCGTGCACCAGAGCAGAAAATTCGTGGACCGCGTGCACAACACCGCCCAACCACGAGATGCCACGTGGCATGCCCTCGGTCCACCGTGCCCCCGCCAAGGCCCGTGGACCGCGCCCGCTGCGCCGGCCAACCGCAGCCCTCCACGTGGCCTCCGCCCGGTGCACGCGCCCCGCGGTGGACCGCGCGCCTGCGCCACCCTCCGCCGCCGCGCTCCGCCGCGCTCCGCCGCCGCCGGCGCTCCTCCGGCCGCCGGAACAGTAACCCGAGCCTCGATTTCCGTGTTTTCGCGTCCGGTTACCCAAATCGACGATCATACGCCTGGTTCAGATAATGTATAAATAATCAAACCATCGAAAAAAAATGAGTCCTGGAATCTCGTAAGCCAATGACCACCCCTGCTCTTCAATACTTTTCATACCTACATCTACCACTTTCCATACTGCTTTCCTAGCTAGCCTTTCATACCCGCATCTACTGCTTTCCTTACAGCTTTCCTAGTAGTAGTCTTAATTGTAACCGTTCCCTGTAACCCATCTCCAAGCAATACAATTCGAAATCGTCTATTCGGCCGTGTCAAATCCCTTGTCTCCAAATCCCAGTTCGGCTCCTCTAGGCCGAACTCCATGAGAGTTTGATTGAGAAGAACCAGGCCGAGCAGATCCCTCCTCGACCCGATCGCTTGATCCTTTTTGGCACGCGGCGCATCACACTCAGAGGGTCAACTCAAGGGCCGATCGCGGACCGCACCCAGTCAACGGTCAGCGCGACTTTTCGGCCCCAACAATAGGGAAGTTGAAAGTTTTTTTAGTCTATATATATGTACCAATTTTATGATGAAAAAGACAAGTCAAGTTGAATTGAATTTTCTACATTCATTTAAATATGTACTTTTGTTTCCAAATATCTTATATTCTTTTTTTTTTTGTCAAACTTTAGAATATTTCTATATATATTGAGATTTCTTCCTATTGTGGGTGAGATAATATTAGTTTTTACTAATTGATTTGATAAGAATAGTTTAATTTGTATATCAAGTGAGATTATTGTTTATATTTTTTTTTTTTGTATTTTTAATTTTCGTTTGCTCATTAGATTATATTTTTAGCTCTACAATAACAGTTATTCGTCACAAAACACGATCACTACATTATATCAATTAATTATAGATTAGAAAATAGTATATGTTTAATATTTTTTTATAGTATTAATTATTAAAGGACACTGAAATTTTTATTTTAATAATATCTACCTGTTGCATCGCGCAGGTCACTACACTAGTATATATAATTTTGAAAGCATGGTACCCAAATAAACCACAAGCCGCCACGTGGCGAGCTTCCAATTTATGTTAATAACAACCACAATTTAATATCTTTTAGTTAATTAAGTTATGAATTGATTTAAACTTTTTTTACTTTCTTACTAAATGTTAAAACTAGAAACTTATGTGCCCTTTCATTTTACATTCTAATTAAAATTAAAGAACAAAATTGATAGACATTAACAATTACTTATAAGAGAAAAAACTTTATTTAAACTAAAAAGACTGTTTGTTTTCTCAATATAGGTTACTATATTAATTTGAATAACTTAATGACCCATAATAATTAAATACATATAACCTTCAAACAAATTGTTATAAATTAATGTAAAACTTGATATTCAAATTGCTTCATACTCAATTCTGATTGAAGAAGAGTATAATTAGTAGCTATTAAAGAGATAGTAAAAATAGTGAATTAGTAGAGAAAGCAAAAAATAGTGTGTAATACCTGTGAAGTTTAAAATTCTGAAATTTGAATTAATTTGATTTTTAGAGTTTTTATAACTCGGAAAATTCAAAATTCTGGGGGTATTCGCAGTGAAACCACTAACATGATCTAACAAAAGCCAAACTTGACGAAATAAAATCGCTACCTGAACGGTCTCGTCGAGCTGAATGTCGTGGTGAAGTCCAAATTCGAATTCGGCGAACCGAAACAACGGAAAATCGCAAAAACTGCTGTTTTTACAAAGTATTTTTGCAAATGTGCCCATATTTTATATGCCAAATCGCGTGAGATCGCACGTAGAGGGGCCTCTATGCATAATACACCTTCAGCAAGGGACCTATTTAAAAATACCAAGGAAAAGTGGACCAAACTGCAACTTTTCCCTCTCTTTATAAGTTGCACCCCTAGCCGCACGAGCTGTTAACCGCCCACAGCCTCCAAAGCAACCCTACCTCCCCTTTGCTTCTTTCTCGAGCACTCCCTCCACCGGCCGCCACCAGACATCGTCGGAAAAGAAAGAACTTGCATTCCCTCTTCTTTGTTCTCGGGTTTGGAAGGAGGAGAGAGCACAACTTGGGTCCCCATTGATCCCAGACCTTCCTGCGGCTTCCTCCATCATCTAGAGATAGCCCTCGATCAGCCTAGCCACCGGCCACCGCCGCACAACACTGGAAAAACCAGGCTTTCCATCTTTTTCTTGATTCTCAAACTGTAGGTAACCCGAGCCTCTCCTTTTGATTTTTCTTCGCTTCTAAGGCATCCTGCTGCCCTCCTCATCGCCTGAGGACTTCCCTGGTGCAGCCCCGATGCAGGAGAAGCCTCGACTAGGCGGTGGGAGCAAGAGGTTGTCCGGAACCCTAATCTTGGCCGGATCTGCTCCAGCACCGCCTCCGACGACTCGGCTTGGGTTTCAAGGCGTTGGTTGCCTTCTGCAAGACCTCAAGAAGCTCCCCATCAATTCTCGAGCTCCCTCAATCAGCCAAGAAGCCGCAAACCCAAACCCTAGTTCCTGTAACTAGGGTTTGGTCGCCACCGCCGCCACTTCCCGCCGCCGACTAGGCACTTGGCTGACTCCCTTTTATCGAGACAAACCCCCTGGTGCCCTTGGTTGGGTCCTTGAGCCGCCAGAGCTTCCTCTCTCCATCCTTGCCCTAAGTGCGGTCGTAAGTGGTTTCTTCGGCCAACCGCCACCACCAGTCGCCGGCGCCGGACTTGGGTAGGCTCCTGACACCTTCCTCAACCAACTTGAGCTACTGCATGCCTTGGTTACCCCCTTGGAGCCGAGCTCTATGAAAAGGTCCAACCCGAGCTCTTGGTGTTCTTGAACTTGGCCGACCTAGCTCCGGCGACCTCTCCGACGACTCCACACCTTCGAGAAGGTGAGCCTCTGACTTCTTGGACCTCCCTGAGCATGATGCTCACCTCAGACTTGAGTGATAATGGTTGATTGCATGGATCTTGATAATTGGGTCTTTTACTAAATTGTAGGTTGGCCCTAGGCTCTTCTTGGACTCCGAGCACACCTTGGACAGCGAGAACGGGTCTCAGCGAGTCAAGGCCCATCTCCTAGCATCCTTGGTTCAATCTAAAAGCCCTCGAATCAAGGTAACTATCCAAAAAACTCTAAAATATAGGGTTTTATGCAATTTTATGGAATATAAAGGGTCTAGATGCAATTGTATCCACGTGGGCTGCCTCGAGCAGCAAGCACGAGACCTATGGACTGTTCGTTCGAGGTCTGGTGGCTTTCGTTAAAGTAAAATTGATTTACAAATGATAAATCGGCGAAATTGCCGGTTTATCGTCGTTTCGGCGTAGGATTCGCGTTCCGAGCAAATTAGATAAACATTATTGATCGCCAAGTGTTCTTGGCTGGTCCTGACGCTGTCTTGGTTGACTCAGTGACCTCTGGTTCGCGTTAGCGACTTCCGGAGCCAAAATGGTCCTGACGCTGTCTTGGTTGACTCGGTGACCTCTGGTTCGCGTTAGTGACTTCCGGAGCCAAAATCGGCATTTCCGGACGTGCTTACGGTATTTATGGCACAGTTAGATGTCACAATGGCACAATATTAAATGTTGCTGCTCGGACGCCTTAAACAGAGCGTTCCGGGGCAGCATGTGATGTTTTGGTTATATCAGTAGCTTATTGTATACCAGTAGGTACAACTTGCTAGTACCCGGCTCGTTGTACTCACTGGGATACATTCAGTTGTATATAGAGTAGAGCTTATATGCTTTTAAAAGCACAAGCCAATCCATGCTTGTGAATTTTTTACCATTGAATTTGTATTGGGATTTGTGCTTTTGTAAAGTCAACTAAAGAGCGAGAAAGATAAAGTAAAAAGCACAAATCCCAATACAAATCCAATGGTAAAAAATTTACAAGTATGGATTGTCTTGTGCTTTTGAAAGCATATAAGCTCTACTATATATGAGGTAGGCTTGTGTGCTTTTAGAAGCACGGAAGCCTCCGTACTCCTAAGTTGTTTTCTATGTTAGGAATTTCGAATGGATGATCGGCTCCGTTAAACTTTATCTAGAGTATTAAAAGGCCTAAAAAATAAATTTCGCGATTTTTTGATATCATTTGCCAAGTGATCAAAAGGACTCAAAATCAACAATTTTAATGGTTGTGATGAGCCGTTTGCAAGTTTAACAGTCTATAAATATCCAAATCACGTAAAATTTTGATAGAAAATTATTTATACTATATAAAACAAGATCAATATTTTTGATCTAAAATTTTAGGATCATATCATCACATTTTGTGAAATTTTTATTTTCAGCCGTTGATTTTGAGCCCTTTCGATTACTAGGTAAATGATATCGAAAAATTGCAAAATTTAATTTCTAAATACTTCAAATATTCTAGATCAAGTCTAACGGAGCCGATCGTTCATTCGGAAGTCCCGACATCGAAAACAACTGGAGAGCACGGAGCCCTCCGTGCTTCTAAAAGCACACAAGTCCTACTATATATATATATATATATATATATATATATATATATATATATATATATATATATATATATATAGAGAGAGAGAGAGAGAGAGAGAGCGAGCTAGGCTCCTATGCTTTCGAAAATACGGAGGCCTCCATGCTTGTAAATTGTTTTCAATTATGGGACATCCAATTCGGCGATCGATTCCATTAGACTTCATCTACAATATTGGAACTATCTAGAAACAAAATTTTATAATTTTTTGACTTCATTTGCCTAGTGATTGAGTAGCCCCAAAATGAACGGCTGAAAATAAAAATCTCATAAAACAATGTGATAAAAAACTCAAATCTCAAATCGGAAGTATTGATCTTATTCTTGATGTTACGTAGAATTTTCTATTAAAATTTCACCTAATTTTGATTATTCTAACAGTTGAACTTACGAGCGTGCCATATCGGCCGTTAAAATAATAATTTTTGAGACTCTTTGATCACTTGGTAAATGATGTCAAAAAATTATGAAATTTAGTTTCTAAACAGTTCTAATAGCGTAGATCATGTCTAACGGGGCCGATCGTCAAATCGGATGTCCCATCATTAAAAACAACTTACAAACACGAAGGCCTCCGTACTTTCGAAAGCACAGGAGGCGTACTCTCTCTCTCTCTCTCTCTCTCTCTCTCTCTCTCTCTCTCTATATATATATATATATATATATATATATATATATATATATAACAAGTTGTTTGTATTTTCTTACTTTCTACTTACTATATTATGGTTTGATTGCACATCTATGAAATTTACTTAATAAATTTATTTCCTTTCTTATAATCTTAGAAATAATGGTTGTCTAAGAGTTTTCACTTTACTTCCTATTGTGTAAAAAAATTAGATTGAATTTAGTTTGAGATTGTTTTTTTACTTGATGAACAATATTTTGAGATTGTTTTTTAGTTTTAAAGTCAAAATAGAAAAGTGATTTTAGTATTATGTAAACAATATATAACACCAAAATGTTTTTATAATTTTTACAACTGAAAAACAAATTAAAATTTTATTTATTAATATTCATAAAAAATATATTGCATATAAATTATAATATTAAAAATAAATGATATTAATTTAAAGGCTAAATTACAAAAAAAAAAAAAACCATGTAAATACCCGCTTTTTCACTTTCCTCCCTGACTTTCAAAAATCTACATTTTACCTCAAAAATTTAAGTTGATGCATTTACCCCCCCTCCGTCAAGGTTTCGTCACTATTTCGTCCATTTCTTATAAGTTATACCGAAAATATCCTTGAAATAACATAAATAAATTAAAATTTTATTTTTTTCCTTATAGAATAAGTCAATTTGGTTATTTTATCCTCTCCATTAACATCGTAACCCCCTAAAAACATTTTCTAAAATTTTAAGGGGGTAAAATGTAGGTTTTTGAAAGTCACGGGACGAAAGTGAATAAGCGAGCTTTTACAAGAAAGTTTTCTGTATTTTAGCCTATTTTAAAAATATTGTTATAACTCTGTGCATTGCGCGGGTTAGTTACTAGTCAGATAATATGGACGAGTGAGAGAACCTGGTATGTGGCTGGCACATTAGTACTAGTCACTTGGGCTTAACCATTTTGGGCTGGTGGTTTGGGCGCCCAACAAGTTAATTATAGTTGGTATCATAGCCAGATTAACACCAAAAGCATTAGCTAGGTCTCACACCGTATGGTGATCTTGGACTATGTGTGATTGGGCCTGACAAGGACGTCACGGCCTAAAACAGGAGGAGCTGTGGACACTCCAATAGTACCAAATCAAATAATGTGGGAGAGTGAGAGCCTTCTATGTGGCTAGCACATTAGTACCAATAACTGTCAGAAGAATATGATTCAAACGAGAAAAACAAGTACAAAGAAAGTTTATTTCTAAAGTTGAGCTCAATCTGGATTGTACTGTTCATTACCCAAAGGCAGTTGCACGTGTGAGACATCAGTAATGACTTAAAGTAGAGCTGGATTTCACTGAATTTGAAGGTTAACTGTGTAAATAAAATATACAGCGCAACCAAATCTCAGATATATCAAATACTATAGTTAATGAGTATGAACCCAATTATCTTACTTTGTCATCGGAAAGCAGTTGAGCTGCTTCACGTGTTGGAGCATCAAAATCCAAGTGGCGGACAATAGCCGGGTCGTCATTCTTTTTCTTTAAGAACCTCTGTGTACGATGCCAAACACCAGAACTTGGAAGGTATGAACCAACATGGGTTCCTCTTACCTAAAAGAGAAAACTTCATCAAGACATGAGAACACTGATGAGGTATATTTCAAACATTAGTGCTGCAAAGTTTTGAAAGACGTTCAAATTAACAAATAAAGTGATTTTACAGGAGGCATTCGGGCATATGGTACTTCACAATGGAAGTAAAAGAGATAAAGAACTGACCCACCTAAAAATTGGAAATGGGAGGCATATAAGTTGACTACGCTATACATGTCTAGACAAGCTAATAACCATAGAGAAGTGCATATGTTTGTTCATTTTACATAAATAAGCAAATGTTCACATTTACATGCATTTCAATAATATACAAAACTATAGAAAAGAGCCCACAGCATTATACCCAGAAAAACAATTAACTACCATACTTTCTATAAAATGATTCAAAAGTAAGAGCATGGCTTGTAAATATGTCATTTCCAAGCTTTGGTGCAACTTGGAGCTCCTGTCTAGATATGGGTAGCGCAGCTTTAAGCAAGTAGCAAATAGGGAAAAAAAAGTATAAATCACCAAGGCAAGTTGTAAATATGTCATTTCCAAGCATTAGTTCAACTCAGAGCTCCAGTCTAGAAACAGATAGTGCAGCTTTAAGCAAGCAGAAAACAGAGGAAAAATGTGTTAATCACCCATGCTGGTAATAGCAAAACACACTATTCATGAAAATTAGCACTTCAAACACAAATTAAACATCCCATTACCTTCTGTTCCGAATCCAGCGCTTCTGAGGCTAGTCCTTCGAGCCAGAGTACAATACGTAGACATAGTTGTGCTGTATGATCTGAAGTAACAAATTGGCAAGCTACCTGGTGCGAGGTTGTTGAAGACTGCAGATAAAGAAATCGTAAAATTAACAATAAGAATTATAAGTTGAAAAAACAAATGGTAACTGAACAATGAAATAGTGCATAAAAGCTAGCTTCCGTATGATTTTACCAGCCATAGGTCTTCAGGAAGTTCCTCATTTCCTGCAGTATAGAATAAGAAGCAACTTTATAGCCAGAAATGTGAGATGCTGGAAAATTATATAAAGTGTTAGCAGAATACAGAATTGGATAAGTTCTGTAAGGCTAGAATGTGCCAGCAGAATGTATAATCAAACTTCTGAAGAAGAATTACACCACCCAAGCTCTGGAAGCAGATATTAATACTTAAAAAGTAATTTACTAGACAGATTAATCTTTAAGGCATCAGAATCAAGACAGGAAGAAAATAGAAAGTGATTAAATAGTCAAAAATTAATAGCATGTTCTTGAATTTTATGGCTGTCGATACATATGCAAGTCCCATGGGAAGAAATTTCCATTAGATAAAAATTTCCGAAGCAAATAGTCAACAAGTATCCTCTCACAACTAGGCTCAACGTAAAAGTGATCGAAAGTAGAAAGGAAAAGAGACATCATGTAGGCTTTTAAAAGATGCAAAAAGAACATCATTTCACTCCCAACCTCAAGAGAAGCCTTTCACAATTATAAATTATTTGATACAAAAAGAGGGGATTATAACATAACAAATTAGCAGAAGCTGTAATTCAGATATCCACCATATAGCAAAAGCTAAAATAAAAAGATTTATGTAGCTTCGAAGTAATTTCCTTTCCCAAAGAGGTACCAAAGAAGTGACCAGGAAGCGGCCTCATCAAGCAAGAGCCGAGCTTTTTGCTTTATGAACTTGTCCTCAACCACCCGATGCCGCACTGTACTACCATACCTACCCAAAAAAAAAGTTCATAATTAAAAATGTACACATGAGAAAAGAGTGCTTCAAGTAAACAAACAAGCAAAAGCATATCAAAACCTCCAGAAACAAAATTTACGAGTACATCTATAATCACACTGATTTACCAAGATTAAAAACGCAACATTCCTTTATTTTTTCCAGTTCATGCAGAATATATGACAATATATCCACAATAAGAACAATTAATTGCCACTATGTAGTTGAATGAATAAATTAATTTACTAGGCAATAAAAAAGAGAGGTCCTCAAGTACTGCACATCATTTTGCTCCTTTAGATATTTATAAAGCTCGTTAAAATTTGCCACATGTAGTGTAATATACTATACCTTCGCAAATGGCAAGGTTGCAGTATTGGACAGTGATTGCCACTTCAGTAGAGTGGCGGACTCAGGAGATTAAAATCAGCTCAATGTGCATTTTGGAGCATTTCCGAACACCCGGAAGTGGTTTAGGGCGCCCGGAAGTGACAAGGCGAGCTCATGTTGATTCGGATCTCAGTTTCGAACACCCGGTTGCACTGTTTGAGGAGCCCGAATGATTCGGGTGGGATTTCGGATGCCCCATTGTCTCATCGCTGAGCCCAATTGTTGAAGTCACTGTTCACGCAAGATTCCGAGCGCCCAAGTGTATTGTGAACGCCCGGAAGTGTGGATGAGGATGACCAAGTTAAAGAATTTCAATGGTGAACAAGTGACTCAGCATAGTGGATTCGGACCAGGGTTTCAAGTGCCGCCCGTGTCGCTGCGGCACGGGCGGCACGTACCGTGCCCCCAATATGGGGGCACGATACAGGGGGTTTGCCACAGCACCCCCCCGTGCCGCGATACTCGCGAGGGTATCGCGCGAGACAGCGCGATACCCTCGTGGGTATCGTGCGGCACGGGCGGCACGTTCCGTCGGTGCCGTTTTTTTTTTTTCTTTTTTTTTCTTTTTTTTTTATGCCGCCCCCTCCTCTCTCTCTCTCTCTCTCTCTCTCTCTCTCACTCAAACTAGTTTTGATTGTTTTTTTTTTTTAGTTTTTTTTTTGAAGATTTATTTATTTATTTATTTGGTGGGTTTTGTGTCTCTCATCTTTTTCTCTTTTTTTTTGGTAGATTTTTTTTTTTGATAGGTCCTTATGTTTTTCATTCGATTTTTTTTTTGTGATTTTTTTTTGGGGATTGGCCTTTGTATCCCCACGTAGTTTTTTTTTTATTTGAATATTTTAAATTTGTAAAGTTATTTTTAAAAAAAATACATAAAATTAGATAATTTTTTATCTGTTGTTTATAAAAAGTTGAAATCGATATACTTGATTTAATTATTATGTAGTTAAATTTTTAATTATTTTGGATAGATCTAGTATTTTATATAAGATTTGCAATAAAAATAATTTTTACTTTAAAGATTTTGTTTTTTAATTTAAAAAATTAAAAATACTAATAAAATTAAAAGTTAAATTGAATCAATTGATACTTAAATTTGTTTAATTTATTTGTCATATAATTTATTGCTCACGTTGTTCTTTTTCAGTATGTTGTTCTTTTTCTAACTTTCTTAAATAAATTTTACTAGTAAATTTTATTATTATATTTTAATTTCTATTCTCTATGAGGTATAATTTTTTTTTACATTTAAAAAAACTTACCACTATATTAATTGATTAGTATAGTAAGCTATATATAATCAATATTCATAATTATTTGACTAAATTTTTCAAAATAATATTATAAAAGTTTATTAGGAACAAAAAAAATATAAAAAAAACATGCCAGAGCGTGCCACTGAGAAGCCATGCGTATCCATCGGCACGCAAGCGTGCTGATACCGTACCGTACCAGGCGGACAACGGCACGCCCCCGTGCCACGGCACTTTATTCCTTGATTCGGACGCATGATCTAAGCGCCCGAAAAGTTTCAGGCAAAGCTACGACGATATCCGGGCGGTCGAGTGCAAGTGAGGGTGCCCGAATGGTTGCACCTATAAGGTTTCGGACGCACGAGAGTTTGTACTGGGCGCCCGAAAATCTGTTTTTTCGCTGAGGGCAAATAATGGTGAACTATGAGGGCTTTCTTGTAATTGTATCACCTCTATAACTGGTCCAATGCTGCCCAGCTGATTTCTTTTCACCCTGGTGACTTCAATTCCTTACTCTCTTTCTTCCTCTTGCTCCCTCCATTCCCTCTATTGATCAGGCTGGGGACCTTGAACCAGTGGCTGAAGGTAGCTACTTACCTTGTGTTGGTGTGTTGTGGACTTTTGGAAGCACACGTAGCTGAGGAGAAGGAAGGTGCGGCCTAGTCTTCTTCATCTGGTATTGGAGGTAGGTGATGTGATTGTATTTTTTAGAGTGATTTGGAATTTTTATTGAGACTTTTAGCTAAGGTTGAGCTTAGCTGGTGTTTTCTGGATGGATTTTAGGAGCTGGGTTTCTGGGACTTCCTAGCTGAGTTTTGTTCCTGTTGGACTTTCCTAGTAGAGTATTGGGGTTGGGGGAGGTGGTGATTGTACTGTTGTTCCACCTTCCTTGGAGCATTTTCCTTGTGGGTTCCATGCCGCCAAAATCAGCGGACTAGCTCCTATGTCTATTTTGTATTATTAAGTGTGTAGAGATGCTCTGTTGACAATTGACTTAGTTGAGATGATAGTAGTATTACAGATATCTACCAGTTGATTATACTATGCATGACTACTCTATGTTCTTCCTTACCGAGATTGGTAGAGACATGTATGCTGTACACTATGAAGCACGGATACTTCAAATTTTATGCCGTACCCGTATCGAACACGTATCGGATACCGATACGCGCTCGATTCCTGCCCGATATGTGTCCGATACGGGAATGAAGTATCCGGCATTTTTTTTAAATAAAACATATATCGGATACGGCTCCGATACGGGAGGAATACAGGGGGATATGGCCAGGTTCTTTTTTGGTTTAAAATGATCGAAATTTAAAATTATTCAAAAAAAACCCACATCCAAACCCATTGGAAATAAGGAAAAGAGTGAGAAAAATACAAATCTCTCTTCAATTTGTCCTTTCTTCTATCTTTTTTTGCTCTTGAATCAAGGATTTAAGTATCCATCGGCACGGGCCGTATCTACCGTGCCGTACCGTGCCAACAAGATACCGGCACGATACAGCTCCCGTGCCGATGGCACAATTCAAAACCTTTTTTTCTCAAAATTACTAAGTAATTTTCTTAATAAAGTTCAAAATATTTGATAAAGATACATAATAAGCAATTAAAAAAATTTGTTGCTAAAGAAATTAAATATTTCATGCCATTATGTGTCGGCACGCACCGTGCCGTACCGTGCCGGCAAGTTTTCGGCACGACCCCGTGCCACGGCACTTAAATCCTTGTCTTGAATGGTTGAAGGCGCTCCATCTTGTTCTATCTCAACACAATATTAAGCTGTAGTTCAATCCTTTACCGCTTTTTTTTCACTTTTTTTCATCTAATTTGTCAACATAGCACTAATCAACAAAGACCATAGAGAATAATTTTTTTTTCTTGTATTAAATTATTAGCATATTTTCTTTTATTACTGTTTTATATAATAGAATCTAATAAAACAGACATATATGTTGAATAGCTAATTATCTAATTTGTGCGACTAAATACCTATTGATATTATTTGATCAAGTTGGATGATAGTTGATTGATACTAATTGAATTATTATTTCATACGATTGATTATCTTTTTTTATGGACAGATGTAAAATAATTATACAAGTTAATGTATATCAAAATATATTCCTTAATATAATCTAGATATCTTGATTGTTCTCAATATATCATTACATATTATCAACATATATTTAAATATATTTAAAATAATATTTTATTCAAATATATACCGCGTATCGTATCATCCTATAAGTTTTAGAAATTGTCGTATCATCATATTCGTATCATGTCATATCCGTATCCCCGTGTCCGTATCTGTGCAACATAGGTTGTAGTGCTATTGTGAGTATCATGTCTGTTTATTACTCGAGAGTATGTTATTATCTGATTTATACAGCGGCATATTACTTAGTTCCCTAGGACTGTGGGCGGTGACATACAGTGAGATATATAATGATTGTGCCAGAGGGAACTTGAATAGTATTGTTGTGATCTTCTTGATCATTGCATTGACTATAGCCTACATGAGCCAGATTGAGCTCTACTAAGATATGTACTTTTACTCGTTGGGATCGCGCCCCTCGAGTACCCCTCCGAAGCTGTGGCGGTTGATATAGATGAGCTAGGTAGCTTACATGCAGGCGGGCCACTAGGTCAAATTGGATACCGAGCATGGGCGGCACAGGCTTGACCAAACTTATGAGTCGATCGGTGTGATTGGGTTATACAGCATTGTTTTATTCAGTATTTAGTTGATGCATATGGCATATGATCATGATTTACAGCTATTAGTATTGATATAGAGGCATGATAGTGGTAGTTATTTCCAATAGTTATTTTATGTTATATCCTGTTATCCATACAATTCAATTTACTATTTTTGCCTCTAATAGACTTGTGGTGTAGGTCGTTATTGCCGTCGACTTTACCCATTGAGGACTGCTATTTAGTAATTCTCATGCCCTCCTTTATTGTTTTTCTTTTCAGAGCCCTTAGCGTCGACTCCTAATCGAGGTAAGAGAATCGCAGGATAGTTAGCATCTCCTACCCTGTCGTGCGTGTGTAGATGGACGATCAGTGGATGTATATAGCAAACTGCACATAGAGATTTGGGGTTGGTAAAGCCAGCAATGTTGTATTTATTTTGAGTTGTATATTATGGATGGTTGTATATGTACAGTGTTTGGTATGTTTATACGGTTGTATACAAACTCTGATAGCTGTTAGTTCTGGACTACTAGGATTTGCTTAGTTGTAGACTCCTAGGATTGTTTTTGAGACAAGTTTTTGACTCTTCATGTGTGCGGGGTGCGTCCCGATGGATACGGTGAGTCTGTTAGTGCACCCGGGGGCTTCCGCTATGGTCCGAGCATGACAAGTAGTGTAATACCCGGACCCAATTAATTCAAGTTTAATGATACCAATTTGTAATTTCCCGAACGATCTGCAACCCATCAATGATGAGATTACTGGGAGACGAGGATGGCGGATAGGGTGATGGGTGGCTCAGATGAGGGTTCTGTAGAGAATTTGGGCAATTTAGGTTAAGTTAGGAGAGAAAGAAGGAGATGTAGAGAAACAGAAGGAGATAAGGAGTGAGATAGGGAATTGGAAAGAGTAAAGTAGGGGTTTAGAAGAGAAAAGAGGAAATTGGGAAAATATGAGAAGGAGAAGAAGGATAATCGGGGAGAAGGAATTGTTTAATTCATTTCATTGATTGATGTCTCACTATTTTCAGCTACTATTTATACTACCCTTTATATGTATTGAAATATAAAATAGTAAAGTTGTTGGACTATACTGTAAAAAGTAATAAAATGGTAAATAGGCCATCTGAGCCTATTTCGGCGGAGTTTGTGGGCTCGAGCGTATATCACTAGTTAATTAAGAAGTGGAGTGGGTCCTCGGTTCAGACTGCCCAATCTGCTAAGGATCTCTAGATCCCTCCTTTCTCCACTTCGTAGATCTTGTCGAATGCTCCTCTTCCTATGGATGAAGCCAAGATCCCAGTTCATGCTCCTTAATTCCCTCTACCCTACAATTGATCTACTTTATGCCTCTGCTACTCTCCCACTTGTTCTCTAGTTATTACAATTCTTTCCCCTTAAATCCATCCTTGTCCTCAAGGATGGGGCTCAGGAAACTTGGTTTGGATTACCCAGTTGATTCCCCAAATAGCGTCTTATTCTTCTGGTTCCCCTTCTTTTACGAATACTTGAGTCGCTCAGTTTTTCGCTTCACCATGCTTCGCCCATCTTCTCTGTTTAGCGGCATGATTGGTGATTCTCGTTGAGGTGAATCGCAACCTGCAGTCGCTGGACCTCCTCGCATCAAGAACTTGGTTGGTTCAAAAAAATTAAACGGGAGTTTTAGACTTATCCAAACTATGCTATGTTGCTCATGGAATAGTGACTTAAAGTATACTTGTCTTCTCCCAGAAAGTCTTCTCCCAGAAAGTCTCTTACTTCTTTTTCTATCAACATAATGTGTTGTTCTCCGTTGTGCTTTATTTGGTTGCTCTTCATAAATGTGTATGACTTACCCGTTTTCTTTGTACCAACTCAAATTTGTGTCTACCAAAATATTTTCAACAGTGATTGAGGCATGGGTTGGAGAGTGATGGCCATATACAGCTTGTAAAGTACTTTTGTATCGAGATATGGAATTTGGTGTGGGACCACCATTCTGCAAGCATCAGGTAGCAATGTTTGCGTTTGTTTTCCTCCTTAGCTCTTAAGCATGTAGAGTAGCGAGGCTTCGTAACTGTTCCGGTGTGTGTACTTGAGCTGACCGATGCATCTAAAGATGCTCGGATCGAGCGAGTGCCATTTAGTGCGAAAATCTTGCGAAAACGGACTCAAGATCACAAATAGCTGAGAATTGAAGTTCCATAGTTTTCGAGCGCCCTAGATATTTTTCGGACGCCCGGAAGTTATTACGTACTTGCGGATCTTGCTGAGGGACGCCCGAAAGTTACTGCAACAGTCCGAAAGTTGGGTGGCTTGGATTTCCTCGAGATCTGTGCATGACTAAGCTGTTTGTATAGTCGGTTGGTTTTGGGTTGTTCCCTGTAGCACCGGGGGCAGGGAGCGGACGCCCGCGAGGCAGCGAGAGAGGACTACACTGTTCTGAGGTTTAGGGCGTTGCACTGTAGCGGAGCGGACGGCCGGGGAGCGTACGTTAATACTGTAGCTACGACGTTTAGGGCACCCGGGTCTTAGTCAAGGGCGCCCGAAAGCCGAATTTTCCTGTGGATAGGTTAGTATTTCGATTTGTTTCGCGGTTTATATAACTCAATGGAGGAACTGACTAAGCTGGTTGTGATACGTGTGTGCTCTCTCCATCCTATGAGTGTCTAGGCCCTTGTATACTTATCTACTCCACCACATCTTTCGTACCATTCAGCAGACTGTGGAGCAGAGAGAGGGAGAAAGGATCTGAGAGCAACACCTTGATCTTCTAATCTCAAGGAGTTCAATTTTTGTGGGTTTTCCTGCATGCTGGAGCTTGCGAGGTTGCAGAGAGTATAGAGAAGAATTTCCTTAGAGAGGAAATTAGTGAAGTTGAGTTCTCTCAATTGTGTTTTGAGGTAAGCATCTGTTTTCTTGGAGTTTTAGATTTCTGAGGATTATCTGAGCCTTGTTATTGTTGGCTGAGGGTGAAAGATGGTTTTTATTATGTATATTATCCTTGTTTGCTGTTTGGATGCATGTGTCTTGTCCTGGAGAGCTTTGTGTTCAGAGAGGAGAGCTGTTACTTGTTGTTTTGTGCTGGAGGGACTGTGAAGTAGACATGTGGTGAACAGAAGGTTGCTGTGCACTTGAGTTGTTTGATCTGTAGATATAGAGTTTTAGCTTGAGCCTTCTTCTTGTGATTGTTGACCTTCTTTTTATTGATGTTCCAACAGAGATTTGATTATGGTTGCGAGGGTGTAGGTGTCGAGGTTACTTTTTCCAGCAGCACCTTGATTGTTGGTAGAGCCGCACCACTTTGACTCTTTACCGAATTTGGATAGCGATTCAAGTGGGTTAGAATTCTTCCAAAATCAGAGAATTACTCTTTATGTCTATTGTTTAGGAACCCAGCATGATTATTTAGCTATTTGTATATCTAGTAAATCCGATGGTTACTTGAAAAATTGTGGAAACTTAACCTAGAACCCCTGATGTTTTTGAACACATTCTTTTGATTGGAAGACACTAGAAAATACCTTTTCAAACTGTTTCTTAAATCTAAACTTTTACAAAATGGTTTTATTGTTTTCATCATTATTGACTTTGTATCTTCTTTCTCACCCGAGTGGAGGATTTGAGTGGCCTGGATTCTATGGTTTGCATATATATTCATGCCTGGGGGCCGAGTATTGACTATTAGTATTGTTGATCGAGATTCTAATGTTGTTTGACCTTGGGGGCATTTGAGATTTGAGTCGTTGAGAGTTCTCCAACCAACCTTTGTTGTGAGCTGATCGAGCATTGTGAGTTTTCCGATCTGAGTGATCGTGGATTGGACTATAGCCTGCAGGAGCCATTTGTGCCGACAAAGAGGCGCTATTTTCCTAGGTGGGGTCGCTCCCCTCGAGTGCCGCTTCGGAGCTGGGCCTGTTGAGGCAATTTTTGCATAATGTCGATGTAGTCCAATTGGACACTTACATAGGTGTAGTAGGTGAGCGCGGGCTTGACTCGACCCTATGAGGCAGTCATTGAGATTGGGTTGATTTGAGCAACTCGTGAGCGAGTGGATGCATATTGTTATGTCATTCTGTTATTTCATTGAGCATGATAGTTAGAGACATAGTGGTTGTAGCTTTATTTCTGTTCTACTACTTTTTCAACATTATTGTTACTCTTGCCTCTAGTAGACTTAGTGGGTAGATCGTTGGTCTTGGAGACGGTACCCACTAAGGACTACTCCATTGATGTAGTTCTCACACCCGCTGTGGTGTTTCTTTTTCAGATACTTCAGCTTCTGTACCTGCTCGTGCTGGTTCATCTGATCGAGGTAAGGGAGTCGCGAGTTAGATCCCTACCTAAGCTTGAGAGAGATAGATACACCCTTTTGTGAGCTGTTGGACCTTGTATTGTACTGTCTGAATGTATTTTGTTTACTTTGATTGTTGAGAGATAGATTTTGTACTTACGACTTTTCAGATGTACAGTCATGTGAGATTGGTTTTAGTTGTTTTATTTCCAGCTCTGATATTTGTATAGCTATATATACTATTTTTACAGGTTAGACACTTCGCCTGTGCGGGGTTTCCTGTATAGGTGGCGGATCTGTTGGCGAGCCCGGATCGTTGTTCGACCTCGGGGCGTGACAAAGCAAATATCACATTCTTGCACTGTTTGATGTATATCCCCTTCTATTCCTGGCCAGGAAAAGAAATGTTCAATTCCTATATAAATTTGCCACATTCCTGAAGTATAGAGTGTAACAACCAATTCTCCATTAGATTCCTTCAGCTTGGCTTGTTCGTAAGCCAATGATATTGAACAAGGGTGAGGCATTTCAAGCATTGTCCCTAGCTCCTTATATTCATTCACAAAACCCCACACAAGGCAAGTTTCTGCCAGACTGGAGTTTTGGATTAGCTTTTGGACCCTTTAAGTCCTCAGATCTTGCTTGCTAATCTTCCACTGACCTTTTGTGTATTTGCCAGCAAAACCCTTCAATGTCATCAGGTTAGCCCCAGCTGTTAATCCTCTTCCACCTATCTGCAGCAAATTCTTTCCAAGGAGGTTTGTCCTTATAATTAATGATCTCTTGTATTTGTGTCTTTACTATTGCAAGGTTAGTTAGAGTGGCACCCGATTGCGGGGGCAACCCCTTGGGTTCCTCAAAGATATCTACATATTGATCCAGAACCCTCAACAGCTCGAGGGGGTACGTAATACTGGAGAAACTTCAGATCACTATACTAGACTCTGATCAAATTGGGCAAAAATTCAATTAGGAGTGGTATTAGCGATGTCCGAGTGGTGTTCCGAGGGTGTCGAAACAATTGGAAGGGAGTTTAGACTCCGAGGAGCAAGTGTATAAAAATTTGAAAAAATTCAGAGTTGGGAGTTGCTCTCGGGGACCGGACCTTCTCCCAAGGTCCAAACCTTGGCCGTCGAGTCTGGACTCCAAGGGAAGGTCCGGACTCTCCCCACTTGGCAGAATGGCCAAAAACCTTCGGGGACCGAACCTTGAAGGGCGGTCCGAACCCCCTGCGTGCACCCTGAGGGAGGTCCCTTCGAGGACCAATCCGTCTCCCACGAACTAGTCGGCCTGAACCGATTTGGCCCAGTTCAGGCCGGTCCAGTGGGGTGATTTGGGGCTTTTAAACCCCTCATTCGCTCTCTCTCTTCACCCGAAACACCTATACACACACACCCTCTTTCTCTCTTTCACTCCCTCACGCACTCTCCTTTCTCTTTCTCTCTCTTGAACCATCTCCTAGCTCGGGTTGGAAAGGAAAAAAGCTTGGAAAAAAAAGAAGAAGGCTTGGGAGCTCGTTTTTCTTGAGAGTTAAGTTGGGTTTTTGGATTTTTGAGTTAGGGTTTAACTTAAATCCTTTAAAATTGAGATGTTTGGGAACTCCACAAGATTCTAAAGAAGATTCTTGCATGAAATATTTGAGATATTGGGGTGTAATCCAAGAAAATGGATTTTAGGGGAATTTTTAGGGTTTTGATCTAGTTTGATCTCATAAATCCCTAATTGAGGATTCTAGAAACTCGCCTAACATATTTAATTTTGTAGGCGACGACGTTACGGAGGTCAATTTGAGAAATTGTCGTTTTCTCTTTCGTTATCCTAAAAGAGTGCCAAGATGAGGTTGGAATTCAAATTCCTCGGATTCTCCGACCTTTAGCATCGACACGAGGTGGGTGGTGCTTTCCGAATTGGACGAATGTCCTTCTATGTCTAAGTTCCTACATTAGGTCGTGTGTGTGTGTGTGTGTGTGTGTGTGTGTGTGTGTGTGTGTGTGTGTGTATATATATATATATATATATATATTGATGCTTGTGGGGTTAGTGTTGTGTGTGTGATAGCGATTCCCAGCATGCTTCCAAGTCTGGATTAGGTGACACGAGTCAAAAGATCCAAAATATGAAAGGCATGAGAATTAGATCATTAGAAAATAAGAATCCTAGTAATGCATTAAAGGCTAGTGTGTAAAATAGCAAAACAAGTGATAAAACTAGGTGACAACATAGGGTTGAACAGAACCTAGTGATGACAACATCGATCGAGTGGCATCTCTTTTAAACATTGTTAGCTATTTGGTTAGTGTATATTGCTCAGATATTGAGATGGACGCTAGGGTTGATAGTCCTCCGGTCAACGTCGTCGTGATTTGATGGAGCTCTCAGGATCAGAGAGCTAGATCATACTCACAGTCTGTTCGGCTCGTAGAGGTCGCTTCTCCACAAGCAGTATACTCCGGAGTGTAGTGAACCGGACTCGTGCGAAATAGCAGAGTATTGATAGAATACGGCTTGGAGAAACTATCTCTATGATTTGGGCGAAGTTTCAAGTCATTCGAGTGTTTTCAGCGCGAATTCGGTGCGAAAATGAGTTTTGAAAGAAATACCGTATTGGACTTCAGCTCATAGAGACCCTAGAATAGTGAAGTGACTGTGCACATGTTAAGAATGTATTCCGAGTATGTTAGAATGATCAGAAGAGGATTAAAGCTTCGTAGGGCAAACACGCACTTTGAGGCGAAGAAAATGGAGCAAATAGCTCTCGAAGTTCGAACCTTAGGTTGGAAGTCCGAACCTTGGCAGTGGAGAACGGACCCAGCAGGGGAAGTCAGAACCTTCGCTACGCAAAAATCCTGAAGAAAACATTCGAGGACCGAACCTTGAGTCACGGACCAATCCGTCAGCGCGTAACATAGAAATCCCACGTTCGGGGACCGAACCTTGAGGCAGGGTCCAGACCTTCTACGTCTAGGACGAACAGTGAGAGGGTGGCAAAGTTGTAATTAATTAGAAGTTGGGCTTATAAAAAGGGGACTTATCCCCTCTCTCCCCAACCAGTTCTCACTCTCTCTCACTCCTTCACACCCTCACTGCCTCTTATCTCTCTCTCTAGAAAAAAGAAAACCTAAGGCTTTATTGGTGGGATTTGATCTCGTCCAAGGCTAGAAAACGAAAGAGGATCCCAAGGAGAAGCTCTAGGAAGAAGAAAAACTTCCATCCACGTCTTGGCAAGAAATCAAAGAGGTGAGATTTTAGGGTCTTGGGGTTTTGTAGATTTTTGGGTTTAAAAGAGAGATTATAGGTCTCTTATGGTTTCTAAACCATTTTCTAAAGTTATCTTGAAGATCCAAGAGATCAAGCACTCATTTCTTACAAGAGGTTTTATAGAGGTTGGGGATTTCACCGAAAAGGATGATCTAACTCTTGTTCTTATACTTTTCATAGATTAAGAAGCATGCTTAGTAAGAGTTAATCAATAGCATATATGTGGATATGTGAGAAATTTTAGGGCGGGGAAAAACTAAGGTTTTAGCCTTGTAATTGCATGAGTAAGAAAAACCTAGTTGTAGATTACTATTGTGTTGCTTGCATTGGACTTAGGAAAAAAAAAAACCTAGGTCAAGTTGAGTGGCATTGAACTTAGGGAAAACATAAGGTGGAATTATAGAGTTATGAACTCTAGATTACAACATAGAGTCAAGGAACTCTAGGTTAGTTGTGGCATGAGTATGTTGTTGTCCTTGGGGCATCTTGAAACCTAGAGTCTTAAGCTTAGGGTCATAATGTGTAAAGTGAGTAAACAAGATAACTCAATGTGAATTGGTACCCTTGGAGTATCCTAACTATCATAGAGTTAATAACCTAAGGTAAAAGAGAAAGTAAAGATATTAATAAGCCCTTCCGGAAGTGTCAAGTAGCAACGGGAGGGTTACGAGCATATTTCGACTCTAGGGGGAAGGTTACGAGCATGTTTCTACTCTCTTTGCGAATGAGTGTCTAAGTGCCATAAACTCATTCATGGCCAAGTTGGAAAGAGTTCCGCATATAAATCGACTCTCCAAGAGAATTGTTATTGCTCTAAAGGAGCATAAGCAACCGTCGAGTAAAGAGGGTTCCGTGTATAAGTCGACTCTCTACAAGGCACAGTTATGAGACCTAAATCATAATATGATTAAAGTGACCGAGTGCGGTCGGGTTAGTTGTTACCCTTGTGTCGCAGCATAGCGGCCGGTTTGGCATAGTAGCCTAGTGTGGCATGGTTTAATAGTATAGTGGTACATGTGTATGGACTAGTAATGTTAAAGTATTATACTTGCATGCTAGTATAGAATTTACCGCTTTCAATTATTATCTTGCTACTAATGCTTCCATTGGACCAAGTAGTGTAAAACATGTTTCTCGGTGGATGAACCCACTAGGAACTATTCATAGTTCTGACATCCAGTAGTTTATACATTTTTACAGATCCAGATGCCGTCGGTGAGGCACGGGACAAGGGCAAGGGCCAAGCAGAGTAGTGGGGTGAGGCACACGACAAAGGCAAGGACCAAGCAGAGTAGTGGACCTAGAAGGTCTAGTGTGGTACCTTTTTGTATAGAGTGAACATTTGTATTTTGAGAGTGGAAAGAAAAAAAAAAATTTGTTATTAACAATGTATTAAATGTTCATTCTAGTAATTATAGTTTCAACTTTATGCAATTGTGTATGTTTAAAGTTGAATGTTTAATTTAGCTTCACTCTGATATTCGTGTATCTCTTCGTGCATGATGTATTATTTGATATGGTTACCGTTCCTTTCAGGTATAGAGAGATTATGCCCGATTGGCAGGTCTATAGGCGTGCCCGAACCAACCAAATTGGCGGTCTCGAAGCGTTACACGGAGAGTCACGCTTATCGATAATAAGGTATATCTCCCCAGCAAATTGGCGGTCTCAAGGCGTGACACGGAGTGTCACGCTTATGGATTATGAGAAGGTCGTTCATGTTGAGTATAGCATTGATGCATATTGGCAAGGCATATTGTAGTGTTCTTTCTATCTGCATAGCATAAATGTTTATAGCTTTTCTTATCTATCTACTTATGGCTTTATTAGACCTAGTGAGAGAGGTGCCCAGATCGGGGCCAAACCCACTGGAAACTTTTTTTAGTTCTCACCCCCTATTTTGCAGAGCCCTCACCGAGTGCAGCGGCGCAAGATCGCAGTAAGAGCATAGCGCCCTACATAGTGGCCTTGGGTATAATAGGTCACCCTGTACAGTAAAAGAGATTGTATTTCATTTTGGAGTGAACTTGTAGAAGTTTTATTTTAAAAAATATAATGTAATGTAAATTATAAAAGATTAGTGAGATGTATGAATGTAATAGTTTAAATGTTTAGTTAAATTAACATTTCTCGCTCTGTGATATCCTCTCTCTGCATGATTGTATGATTGTATTTCTTATTGAAATCATGCACTGGCTCCGTGTACACCTTGGGCAGACAAGGAAAACCATGTCCGTTCGGCGGGTCTGCGTGCATGCCCGAATAGACCAAATAGGCGGTCTCGAGGCGTGACAGGATAACTCATGGTACTTCCCACTATCATTACTCAGCTGGCAGTGACTTACAACACAACACCCACCCCACTAAACTCCTGATACCATTGATTAGTATTAATTGGTCCCTTCACTTATCCCTCTCAAGATCAGTGGTTGCCTATCTTTTATAATAGTTATGGAATTTTATTGGAAATCAAATGTAACTTTACCATAAGACCTCAACCAATCAATTCCCAGTGCTATACTAGACCCATCCAACCTAATAACTCTCGAATCAGTCTAGAAACTATGTCCTTGCATAGTCCACAGAAATCCTAGACACTGTAGCGTGCTACCATCTGTCCATTTGCCACGGTGACTACCGAAGGTGTAGTAGCCACCATCTGAGTTTTGATATCTCTAGCTGTCTAGAAATTCATGAAATTGTGGGTGCTACCTGTATCCACCAATATGGGCAGAGTTTGACCCCTAGCTTTTCCTTGTATTTTAATTGTATCATGTTGTTTTTCTCCACTTAAGGCACGCACTGATACTCCCATCTTATGATCAACCAACTCTTCTTCTTCTTCCTTATTCTCCACCTCTTCATTTCTCTCCTCCTAAAGGCAATCTTCACCCTATACTTTCAGAATATATTTCAATCCTTGTATAGTGTTTAAGGGTTTAGCTAAGCATATGTGTCCTGGGTAATACTTTTTCCCACATTTTAAACATTATCCCGCTGCTCCCCTTGATCTATCAAGGCTCTGTTGATCTGCATCTGATTTCCAAGGTTCTTCTGTTGGTTACTGGTTTGGAATTTATTGTTGCTAGACCCTGGCACTATTTTGAAGTTGTTGGGTGGCTGGTACTGTCCCCCAGGGCTCTAGTACTATTTCTGAATCTTCGATTAATGACTAAAAGTGCTCGTTCATGCAGTTTAGCTTGCTCATAAGCCTCCTCAAGGGTGTTGGGGTGGGCGATATCCAAGAAGGGAACCAAATCCTCCCAAAGCCCACCGATATAGCATGAAATGAAATGTTCTTTGGACAGGTGAGGATTATAAAACAAAAGTTGAGCTCTGAGTTCCTCGAACTTCCCTTGGTATCTCTCCATGTGCCTACTTGCTTGAGGTTTCTAAACTCCCTTACTAAATATCTCTCACCTCTTTGTGCAAACCTTCTGTAAAGTGCATCCATGAATTCTTCCCAACTCACACCTTGCTTCTAATGAAATAACTTTGCTTCCAAGTTCTTGCTCGACCATTTAAATCAACAGATGCAATACTTAGCCATTGTTGAGGTGGAATCTGATATATCTCAAAATATTGTTCACAATTTTCCACCCAAACCCGGGGCTCATCTCCTCCAAAAGTTGGAAACTCCAGGTTCGGGTAGGTAATATACTGGTAATTAAAGGTTCTATTACCCCATCTAGTTTCCTTTCTTTTTTCTTCTCCTAATTCCACTTCTTTAGCAGGAATGGGTAATATTCCTTTCCCTTTATGTTCTCTAGTTTCTAGAGAAACCCCCCCCCATATCCATTGTTGTGGCTCTGACCTCGCTACTGGTAAGGAACATGTTGAGGTTGTGCTGCCTGTAGAGATGGAGATGGCTGATTTGTCAGTAACTTCAGCAACTCTTCGTGCCGCGTAGCTCTGTCCCTGAGTACAAGTTCATGTCTCTTAATTACTTTAACTTGTAGTGATTCATAGTGCCTTCGTTCTACTTCGCTCACTTCTGCTATCTGATTAGCCAGTTCCTTCACTTTGTCCTGGTAATCCGTAGTAATCTTTTGCATTCTTACTTCCAGCACTGAAATATGTTAACTTAGGTCTTTCAACCTGGTACCCTCCGCCATCATACTATTATCCGGTATAAACCTGAACCTATTCCGATCCTATCTCCCAATCTTGTACACAGGGTAATGGTTTTTGATTTCCCTTCAGGGGTTACCCCTAGATCACAATATGGTTTAAAACCTCCCACTCTAGAGCAATACTAAATGCACACTACATGCCTACCATATCAATTCAATACAATTTGTGTTGGTAATGATGGAGTTGAGAATTACCGATCCTGTAGATTCCAAGGATATTGTTCCATATGGCTGATCTATTACAACGTATTCCCCAGATCATGGTAATCCATGGTTTCCTCCCTTCCCAGGGATAGGAACCGCTCTGATACTACTCGTCAAGATCGATCGCCCAAATCTGTCCGCCGATGATGGAATTCCAGAGATAGAGGATGAGGGAAAAGATGCAGATCCTTGATCAATTTGAGCTGGGATTGGACCAATTGGAGTAGCAACCACCAATGATGAGCTTTTGCTGAGGTCGGATGGCTACGATGAAGATTAGGTCAAATCTTCAGGGAGTTAACCTCCGTGTTCTCCATTGATAGTGGAATCAAGCTTGGATGATGCAGGGACATATAGCTGGGGGAGAAAAGGGCAAGGAAAGGGAAAGAGAGAGAAGAGAAATGAATTTGAATATTTAACTAGTTAACTGATTTAGTTACACTGCGGTTATTTATAGAGATGATTGAGAACTAAAATGCAATTACAAAAAGTTTCAGAATTGAAAGGTAATTTAATTAATCTGGAATGGGTCATGGTGGGCTTTGGTACCCACTTGGACCTAAGCCACATGTGGCAAGAGTAACTAGTCAGATTCCATCCGAATGTGAGTATCGCTACCCGCTACTTGCTACCCTTAACCACTCCAATAAAGCCATTAGAAGGCTCTAGAGACCCAAAAATATTTTCTTCTGCCTCCTCGACTTCTCTGCCACCGCTCTTCTCCAGAGTATTTCAAAGTCCTCTCCCCTCCTTGTCTTTTCCACTCTTCCCTCTCTCACACCTTCCAGAGCCTTCCTCCTGGATCATGGAACCGCGCTTTACAATCGTTCAGTTATTGTAGAGTGATCTGCACGCCACACTTCCTAGAGTGCATCTTCCTTCTACTACGGAAAATCAAGTATCCTCTTCTATTTTAATCTCTTTCCTTATTTATCAGGAGAACTCACAAATATACTCCCTTTTTTTCCCAGGTATTACCTAGGATTTAGATATTGTGGCACGGGGTCGTGCCGAAAACTTGCCGGCACGGTACGGCACGATGTGTGTCGAGCAATGCCAATGAGTGTCGATCACAAAAAAATACATGTGTGCCAACACATAATGGCATGAAATATTTATTTTCTTTAGCAAAAAAAATTTCTAATTGGTTATTATGTATCATTATCAAATCTTATGAACTCTATTAAGAAAATTACTTAGTAAATTAAAGAAAAGAGGGTTTTGCGTTGTGCCATCAGCACGGAGGTTGGATCGTACCAGTATCTTGTTGGCACGATATGGCACGGTAGATACGAACTGTGCCGATGGATACATAAATCCTTGAGTATTATAATCCCTCCTCCTTAAGCCGATTACCTATCCTCAGGGATCGAAATCGGGGAAATAGTGATTAAGGTCCCAGTAATCCTACCAGGTAGTAGACTCTTCAGAAAGGTTACTCTATTTTACCAATACCTCAATAACTGCTCGATTTCCCCACTCCACCATCCAACTATCATGTACCCTTTCAATCTCTGCTAATAATTTGCCCACCCATGCCTACCAGCGGCAAGGCAGGCAATACCTTATCCGGTGAGGAAGGGCACTGCTTGGGCAAAGATACACAAAAAACTAGAAGTATTTAAGAACTTTTAGGTAACTTTAACTTGTATGCCACTTGCCCCACCCTCTCAATGATCTCGAAAAGGCCACAATATCTAGCAGCCAATTTGGGACTCTTTCGTGCTACTACTGAAATTTGTTCGTACGGCTACAACTTGAAGCATACCCAACTCCCTACAAAATACTCCTAATCTCTTCAATACTTATCCGCTTGTTGTTTCATACAATTCTGTACCACCTACAATCTATCCTTTTAACTCACTGCTCAATTTTTCTCTTTCCTCAACCCATTCCTTGGCCCTTTGGCCCTTTGGATGGTAGCTACTCCAGCAGCAGCCACCAGAGTATTAGATGGTGCTACTCTGTAGAGGGCCACGTAAGGAGTGGTTCCTAGGGAGGAATGATAATTTGTATTGTACCACTATCCTACTAAGGATATGTACTTACACCACTAGTTAGGATATTTAAAGCACATACACCTCAAATAAGTCTCCAGACAACGATTAACTCGCTTTGTTTGACCATCCGTCTCGGGGTGATAATAGGTGCTCATTTTAAGCTGGGTTCCTAATAACTTGAAACTGGCTAGTAAAGATTTTATCCCTGTCAGTCACAATACTTTTAGGACACCCATGCAACTTATATACCGTAGCCATGAAGACGCGGGCTACGTCGGTAGTCACGAATGGGTGCTTCAAGGGTATGAAATAGGTGTATTTGGTTAGTCTATCAACCACTACCAAAATTGTTTTTATTTTCAGAATTAGGTAGTGCCTCAATAAAATCCATACTAATAATATCTTTCCAGATTTGGCTTGGTATGGGTAGTGGCTGGAGTAACCCTTGGTTTGCCTGCATGTCCCTTTTGTTTTGTGCACAGGTTCCACAACCACGAATCATATCTTCTATCTGCTTCTTCATCCCATTCCAATAGAAATGCCTTTTTATCCTTTGGTAGATATGTAACACCCCAGAGTGCCCTTCTAGTGTCAAATCATGGAATTGTTTAATCAATTTACATCTTAGGTCTCTTGTGCCTCCCACACAGACCTTCCCCTCATACCTCAAAACCCCCTGGTTACTGGTTATAAGTATAGTGCTCATAGTTCACAGGTTGAAGTGCTATGCCCTTTATGAGTAGCTCGTGGTACGTATCCCCTTGGTAACTTTCTTCCAATTCTGAAGTCCATACTGGGGTTACGGCACTCACAGCTAAAGTTATGCCCATATCCAATCCTTGTCTGGACAGAGCATCTGCCGCATTATTTTCTTTTCCTTTCTTATAGGCTATAGTGTAATTAAACCCCATAAGCTTCGACATTCCTTTTTGCTGCACAGGAGTAACTATTTTTTGCTCCAAAAGATACTCGAGGCTCTCGTGGCCAATCCTAATAATAAAACTTCCTGTCATCAAACAGTGCCTCCACTTCTGAGTAGCCATTAGAATAGCTAAAAACTTCTTCTCATAAGTGAACAACCCCAAGTTTTTTCCTTTTATAGCCTTATTTCTTGGGAGAACTACAAATCACAAGAAACCCTTGCAATCGGGTGCCACTCCAATTAACCTCAGGCCTTACAGGCATTCATATGAGCAGAAGGGGGAAATACATAAGCAAGTTAAAGAGATGATTGAAGCATCTATAATACAAGCTAGCAACAGCCCATTTGCATCCCCACATTTGCTGGTAAAGAAGGATGGTAGTTGGAGGATGTGCATAGATTACCGATAGTTAAACAATGTAACTATCAAGGAGAAATTCCCAATTCCCATTATTGATGACCTCTTGGATGAGTTAGGGGGAATCCAAATTATTCTCTAAATTGGATTTAAGATCGGGCTATCACCAGATCTGGATTTACGTAGATAATATACCAAAAACTGCATTTAGAACTCATCAAGGGCATTATGAATTTAAAGTGATGCCCTTTGGCTAAACAAATGCCCATGCTACTTTCCAAGCTCTAATGAATACAGTTTTTGCTCCTTACCTGAGAAAGTTTGTATTAGTGTTTTTTGATGATATACTGGTGTATAGCAAGACTCTTGAGGATCATCTGGAACACTTAGCTGTGGTATTAGAAGTGATGAGAAAGAAGAAACTATATGCTAAAAGAAGCAAATGTGCATTTGGGAAGAACCAAGTTGAATATTCGGGGCATATCATATAAGAGAGGGGAGTGGCCACTAATCCTGCCAAAATTGAGGTGATGACTAAGTGGCCAGTGCCTCAGTCAGTTAAGGGGTTAAGATGATTTCTAGGGCATACAGGATATTACAGCAAGTTTTTTAGGAATTATGGGGATATTAGTAAACTTCTTACTGAATTTCTCAAGAAAGACCAATTCCAATGGTCACTTGAAGCTCAACAAGCCTTTGATGCTTTAAAGGTGGTGATGACTACAGCTTCAGTTCTGCGCATACCCAATTTTGAGAGACCATTTGTACTAAAAGTAGATGCTAGTGATGGAGGAATAGGGACTGTACTCTCCCAAGAAGGGAAACCGATAACCCATCTCAATAAGGCCATAAAAGAAAAAAACTTGGGATTATCTACTTATGAGTTTTTAGCTTCTAATGGCTACTCAAAAGTGGAGGCACTATTTGATGACAGAAAGTTTTATTATTAGGATTGACCACGAGAGCCTCAAGTATCTTTTGGAGCAAAAAATAGTTACTCATGTGCAGCAAAAAGGAATGTTGAAGCTTATGGGGTATAATTACACTATAGCCTATAAAAAAAGGAAAAGAAAATATTGCGCTAGATGCTCTGTTCAAACAAGGATTGGATATGGGCATAACTCTAGCTGTGAGTGCCGTAACCCCGACAATGACTTCAGAATTGGATGAAAGTTACAAAGGGCATACGTACTACGAGCTACTCATAAAAGGCATAGCACTTCAACCTGCGAACTATGAGCACTATACTTATAACCAATAACCAGGGGGTCTTGAGGTATGAGAGGAAGGTCTGTGTGGGAGGCACAGGAGTCTTAAGAAGTAAATTAAACAATTCCATGATTCGACACTAGAAAGGCACTCTAGGGTATTACATACCTACCAAAAGAAAAAAAAGGCATTTCTATTGGAATGGGATGAAGAAGTAGATAGAAGATATGATTCGTGGTTGTGAAACTTGTGCACAAAACAAGGGGGACATGCAGGCAAACCAAGGGTTACTCCAACCGCTACCCATACCAACCCAAATCTGGAAAGATATTAGTATGGATTTTATCAAGGCACTACCTAAGTCTAAAGATAAGACAATTTTGGTAGACTAACCAAATACGCTCATTTCATACCCTTGAAATACCCATTCGTGACTACCAATGTAGCCTGCGTCTTCATGGCTACGGTGCATAAGTTGCATAGGTGTCCTAAAAGTATTGTGACTGACAGGGATAAAATCTTTATAGTCAGTTTTGGAAGGAACTATTCAAGTTATTAAGGACCCAGCTTAAAATGAGCACCTCTTATCACCACAAGACGGATGGTCAAACAAAGCGAGTTAACCGTTGTCTGGAGACCTATTTGAGGTGTATATGCTTCCAACATCCTAACTAGTGGTATAAGTACATATCCTTAGCTGAATAGTGGTACAATATAAATTATCATTCCTCCTTGGGAACCACTCCCTACGTGGCCCTCTACAGGGTAGCACCATCCAATACTCTGGTCGTTGCTGCTGGAGTAGCTACCTTCCAAAGGGCCAAAGGGCCAAGAAATGGGCTGAGAAAATTTGAGCAGTGAGTTAAAGGATAGATTGTAGGTGGTACAAAATCATATTAAACAACGGGCAAATAAGCATCGAAGAGATAAGGAATATTTTGTAGGGAGTTGGGTATACCTTAAGTTGCAACCATACAAACAAATATCAATAGCAGCATGATAGAATCCCAAGTTGGCTGCTAGGTATTATGACCCTTTCAAGATCACTGCGAGGGTGAGTCAAGTGGTATACAAGTTAAAGATACCTGAAGGTTCTCAAATACATCTAGTTTTTTTATGTATCTTTGCCCAAGCAGTGCCCTTCCTTACCGAATAAGGTATCGCCAGCCTTGCTGCTGGTAGGCATAGGCGGGCAAAATTATTAGCAGAGCCCGAAAGGTTACTGGAGAGAAGGATGGTGGAGCGGGAAAATCGAGGAGTCACTGAGGTATTGGAAAAATAGACTAACATTCCTGAAGAGTCTGCTACCTGGCAGAATTAAAGGGTTCTTAAACACCAATTCTCCGATTTCAATCCCTGAGAATTAAGGAATCGGCTTAAGGAGGGATTGTAATACCTCAGAAAAAAATATATATATATATTTGTGAGTTCCCGAGATAACAATAAGGAAAGAAACAAAGATAAAAGAGGATACATAGCTTCCCGTAGTAAGAGGAAAATGCACTCTAGGAAGTGTGGCGTGTAGATCACTCTACAACAACTAAACGATAGTAACGCAAGGCTCTATGATTCAGGAGAAAAGCTCTGGAAGGTGTGAGAGACAGGGAAGAGTGGAGAAGACGAGGAGGGAAGAGGACTCCGAAATACTCTGGAGAAGAGCGGTGTCAGAGAAGTCAAGGAGGCAGAAGAAAATATCTTCAAGTTTCCAGAGCCTTCCAATGGCTTTATTGGAGTAGGTAAGGGTAGCAAGTAGCAGGTAGTGACATCCACATCCGAAAAAAAATATGGCCAGTTACTCTTGCCACATGTGGCCCAGGTCCAAGTGGGTACCAAAGCTCACAATGACCCATTCCAGATTAATCAAAATACCTTTCAATCCTAAAACTTTTTGTAATTGCATTTTATTCCTCAATCATCTCTATAAATAACCACAGTGTAACTGAATCAATTAGCTAGTTAGACATTCAAATTCATTTCTCTTCTCTCTCTTTCTTTCTCTCTTTCCCTTCCCTTTCCCTCTTCTCCCCCAGCTATATGTCCATCATCCAAGCTTGATTCCACCATTAATAGAGAACATCGAGGTTAACTCCCTGAAGAACTGACCTAATCTTAATCGTAGCCATCCGACCTCAGCAAAAGCTCATCATCGGTGGTTGCTACTCCGATTGGTCCAATCCTAGCTCAAATTGATCAAGTTAAGGATCTAGATCTATTCCCTCATCCTCTACCTCTGGAATTCCATCATCGGCGGAGAGATTTGGATGATCGATCCAACAAGAATTGTATGGTGATTTGTTAGTTTTAAAAACTACTTGTTTATTCGAGTTGATCAAATTTTGAAATTTAAATATGTGGGCGTGATTGGGCTATCAAGACGGACCCAGTAATATAAGTATTGATTTATTTGGGCCATCAGATTGATCCAATTCAGTTGGATTTTATTTGGGTGAAATTAAACTCCAATTATAATTAGACTAGGATTAGAATTTTAAACCCCAAATAATTGTCTATAAATAGGTGATTTTGGGTGGGTTGTACGACAAGTTCAGTGGCTAGATTTCAATCGTGCACGTGAGAGGTCGCGTGATTATTTATTGGTTGTTGCGACTTATTTACTATTACATGTTGTTTTTTTTATTATTAAAATGATCTATTGTTGTTAATGACTGTTGTAGTTAGATACCTCGAAGGAGAGGAATCTATTATGTAAGCAATTCCTGAGGAACGGCGTATAACTGTAGCTCTTGTGGTTAGAGCAACGGAGTGGAAGCGTTCCGACTTATAATTGTCGAATTTTTAATTTAAAATTATTGTTTATTCTTGAAAGTAGATTTCTTGTTAAGTGTTGCGCTTACTTTTGTTGTCTACCGTTTCGAATACCGATGGTCGGGGCGTGTTAGATAATCGACGGGCGAGGACTCATTAGATAGACCATTTCATGGACACTTAGTTTATTTTGATTTGGGCCTAGATTGAAAAAAACAATTTATTTATTCTTACTTACTACAATTAAACATTTAATAGTTATTGCTCTACTTCGTTGTAATTAATAAAGTATTTCATTTAGGGCGTATTTGGTTCGCGTGAAATAGCATTACAGGTTATTTCGACATAACCAGATATCTGAGATTTCTAAATCAGATTACTACTGATCCTATATTACCGCGTTTGGTTTAATATAGTAATGTAATGTTGGATTACAATGTATATAGAATTACTATGTTTGGTTTATTTTATAAAATTCAGTAATCCTGACAATAAAATATAGTTTATTCCAAAATTGCCCTTGTAGCCGAATTTAATATTATTTTTTTACTAAACTATACCTTAATATAATTTGCCCTCGAATTTAGAATTTGAATTTAAATTTTTAAATTTTAAATTTTAAATCTAAACAAAAATATAAAATTCAATATTTTAATTTATAATATAAAATTCAAATATAAATTTCAAATTTCAAATTTAGATTTTAAATTTTAAATATTTAAAATTTAAAAATTTAAAAATATAAAACTTAAAATTTAAAATTTTGACAATTCAAAATTTTAAATTAAAATTTTAAAAATGACGTAAGCTATATCAAATAAGAATTGTCTTTACATGATTTCCAATAAAATTATCAAATAAAGGAGATTCAAAAGTAATATATAGGAATGATTGAAAGGGAATTCCCCGGGGAATGAACTCCGGGAAAATATATTTATTTATAAATATATTTAATATGAAAGGGTTTGGGGGGTTGAAGGAGTAAACTTGTAAATTTACATAATATGCAAGATAACCCGTCATCAGTAATACAAAATACTCACCCCGCGCTCAGTAATATTTTCGGAGTTATCCTATACAATTTGTAATACTACATTATTGACCAGATTACAGACTGGATGAACCAAACGCAGTAATTCTAATAGGATTGCATGTAATCCTGGCAGGATAACCCAAACCAAACACACCCTTAGCTCTTAGTTGAGAATGTGGCTTTGGATCTACTTAAGGCCTTCCGTTTTCGAAGGTTCTTCCTTCGGATTCGTGGCTGATTGTTTCGGTTCAAATCCGAGGCGTGACAAGTAGTGTCAATAGTGGCTAGACTTCCATGTCACGAGTCTGAATTTCATATTTTCGAATTCATGAATCAGCCAATGTCACAGATTGAACTATTCGCTATTCAAATTTAAAACTATGGAAAAGTTGAGTTCTTTTTACGATCTCCATCCTACTATGTGATATGTGATTTAGTATAAAAATGTTAACTTCTGATCTATGTAAGAAGATTAAGAGTGTGGATCGATAGATCCCAATAACAGTTGTGTTGCTAACAACTGCAGTACAAGGTACTAATGGGCACCTTTAGAGCAATTTTTGTCTAGATTACATGGAAACAAAGTGTATGAACAAATTTATAATTACACATTTACAATAACTAAAAAGAATATTAATTTGTAAAAAAAAAAAAGAGACAAATTCCTAAGAAATGATTCCTAGGAATTATAAAGAAACTAAGAACTATATCTTACAGTCCACAAAACAGACACACCACAAAGTTAAATCTACCAACTAAATTGTCCCTCCATAATTAAAACCCAATAGCACAAACAACAGCAGTACATTGAGAATACATTACTACAGTCAGCAGCATTGAGAATACATTAGTATATCACCAACATTGAGAATATATGACTATAATCAGGAACACAAACTAGCAATACCAAGCTCTCGTAAGGGACGAACTATCTACCCTTACTAATCTGCAATTGTATTTGAGCACTGCCTAAAAAGAATAGAAAGGTAACATGCTACCAATTACAACTTAATATTTGAACAAGAAATACATGTGAAACCAATTTAACAACAAACAAGTGAACCACTAAGTAATTCTAACTCTATCACTTAACATACATAAAGCAGCACAATCAGCAATTGATGTTAGTTTGGTGATGAATAATACCTGATTGACTCAGAGATATTACGACATGTCTTCTCAAAATGCAAAATCAGATCAGGAAAAGGCATCAATCCTGCAAATATGTGAAATAACATCTTTGAATTTATATAACACATCACAAACTAATATGATGCCAAAAACAAAAGGTTTATTTTCAAGATGTGCAATAGTAATTAGCATCAAAACAAACCAATAACAAAAGAAAATTTCCTAGAAATACATGATAAAAGAGACTACCAGAATCCCACTAGCTAAAGAGTGCTAAAATAAGTAATTAAAATCATTTTATTTCCTTTTCGAAGGTTCACATGAGAAAACAAATTGTTCTATGGCTTGAAATATGTAAAACAAATTATATTTCCCAAATGACAATACACACAAATTTTATGTGATTACCAATCACCTTTTATTACAAACTGCTGCTCAAATTAAAAGTATCTTTTGCTCAGCATGAGGGACAGATAAAATAATATACTGGCTAGAAGGTAAAATTCTTTATTTTCTAGCACTAGTAAAATTCTTTATTTTCCTATTGTTTTAGCAGGGAGAAGGAAAGAGTTCAAGGGCCTAAGTGCCATTGTCGCACTAAATATATACATCTCCGTACTAAACTCTAGCTCCCCTCACACTCTCTCACTCTCTCCACTCCACTCCCAACCGCCACCCCCTCACCCTGGTCCCAAGCTCCTCTGTTGTCACTCTTCGGTAACTCCTCCCTGAGCTCGCTCTCTCTCTCTCTCTCTCAACCAGCGCCGCCCCCAGCCGCCTCCGCCTCTTCCGGTGACCCCTCACAGGCGTCGCGCGGCCAACCACCACCCAGCGACACCTAGTTTAGGCTCGGCATCCCAGGCAACCATTTCCTTGCTTCCTAGAGCCGCGCCGCCAACTCCCCGCTCCGGTCGGCCACACAACCACTCACTCCGATGGCCACCTGGCAGAACTCGCGCGCCTCCATCCGTGCTCCCTCAGCTGCGCACTCCCCCGGCCTCTCTATGGCCGAGCTCGGCCAACACTCCCTGCTCCCGCCACCTTCTCTTCCTCGGCGGCTAGCAATGCTGCCAAAGCCCTTGGACCGAAGCATTAGATGCAAGGCCCTATTGTCGACCTCCTCGCACCCTTCGAACCGAATACAAGGCAAAGGCCAGAGAGTTAGGTAAACGATCTTGATTTCCCCCATTTTGTTTTATTATTGCATGTGATGTTCTCTTCGACGTCATTTCACACCAAGGGCTCACCAAAGCACCGAAGGTGTGGGCCGACCCTCAATGATCACTGTCGTGGTGGCCATGATCCCCAAAGTCGAGCCTTGCAGCCTCTCTTTGCGGCCAGCCAAGCCCTCAAGTGGCCACGGCCACCTCTTGTGGCCGAGCCACCTTACGACCGACCTTAATGGTTGTGCCTAGCGACCTTACCTTGCTAGCCATACTTGTTGGAGACCGACTTCGCCCAATGCAATCGGTTCCGACACCAAAAACCGTGTCCAAAAGCCTCAATTGTGACGGAGCCTCGTGGTCGTGTTCTCCGTTGCAACGCACTACCTATGCAGTTGTCGCGACACCCAAAACAGTGTGTTTCGGGACCACTTAGGGCTAAAGCGGTGATCCGATAAGTTGTTTCGATAATCTATGCTGTTCTAGAAGCTAATTAGCAAAATCGATGTTCCAAACACGTATATTTTGTAGTCGACGAGTATAAAGGTTGATTGTGATACAAGTTTGCCCTATTTAGGTCCGGGTACACCTAGTGGATCGTGGTCAAGTCGAGGACTAGTGACATAATAAGAATAGGAGGGTGCATCAATCCGAAGTGGGTTTAGTGAAACCCTAAGGGACTCGGTTCTATCTCCTTTACACCCCCTTTGATTATTCCCTTATTCATGAGATTCAGGTGGTAGAATAGCTTACACAGTTTTATTCACGATGACTCGTATATCGTATTACTTATTCTCCATGATAGACATTGTTAGTTGCATACTATTCTTCTATACTTGTTGTCGTATTTACTTGTCATCAAGAAAGCATGCTAGTTGAACCAAAACACATACATGATGACATAAAGACTAGTAGTAGCAGTAGTACTTATATTAAGCCGAAGTGGCCCTTTGTTGTTGTTGGACATAGTTAAGATATGTTGGACATACTCTTTACTTTATTGCTACAATTGATATTGATCATACAGCATGATGGCTTGTCATCTTATGCTCGCTCCCCTTGTCACCACCACGGTGGTCTGATCAACCTGGTAGTTAAGCCCTTCTGGATGGAGTGGTCGCTATTCGACCCAATTTGGCCGTGATTCACTCACATATGCCGTGATTTGGCATTGAACAGCAGCAACCGAGATTTGACTTTGGCACAGGTCCGTGGGACCACCAAGAGATTAGGTCATACCTATTTGGTATCTAGCATTTAATGCATAATTGTCGATAGTAAACATCTAGTTGGATATGGTTACTTTGATGATAGCCACACATTGACATCTAATTGGATATAGTTGTATTTATGATAGCCACGCATTGACATCTAGTTGGATATAGTTGAATTGATGATAGTCATGCGTTGATATCCAGTTGTATATGGTTATTCTAATGATAGCCATGCATGGCGCCCAGTTGGATATAGTTGTATTGATGATAGGCATGCATTGACATCTAGTTGGATATAGTTGCATTGATGATAGTTGGATATAGTTATTCTGGTGATAGTCCTGCATCGACATCTAGTCGGATATGGTTGTACTGATGACAGCCATGCATTGACATCTAGTCGGATATGGTTGTACTGATGACAGCCATGCATTGACATCTAGTTGGATATAGCTACTCCGGTGACGGTCCTGCATTGACATCTAGTTGGATATAATTGTACTGATGACAGCCATATATGAGGAATGCTACCTGTACACCCATAAATGGGTGTACATCTACACCCATAAATGGGTGTACATCTTAGCTTTTTCCGCCATATATTGACATCTAGTTGGATATACTTTGGTGATAGTCCTGCATCGACATCTAGTCGGATATCGTTATACTGATGACAGCCATACATTGACATCTAGTTGGATATAGTTATCCAAATGATAGCCCTGCATTGACATATAGTCGGATATAGTTATACTAATGGCAGCCATGCATTGACATCTTGTTGGATATAGTACTGGCAGTTTCCCAACCCACTGTCTTTAGGTATATCAGGCAAGGTGGAGCAAGACGCTATGTAAGGGTCATATGCTAGATAGAACCTCTCGCACACAGTCACTCTTTTTTGTTTTATTTTAAGAAAAGAATGTTGTATCTCAACTCTATAGTTGGGAGTTGGGACGTGTAAATTTGGTAATTCAGATGTTTCTAGTTAATTGTCACATGATATTTTAAACTCTATGATTTGAACTTGTGTATTTTGGAAACTCCACACTATTCTATTTTGGAAAGAAAATTGTAAATGGACAAATTGTAACATTTTAGAAAACTTACATGCTTTGTAAACATTTAGATTGATGTTTTATAATTTTTAAATTCCTAGGTTGTTTCTTTGCAAACCATGAATATTGACAGGTGCTTTGTATTCTGACGTCGTGCGCATATAAGAAAGACTCTGTCCATGTGGCGGGTCTGTGCGCGCGCCCAGGTTGGCTTCCGCGTTGGAGCATGACATAGATTATTCAAAAAACTTAAAATACTCGACATTATGACCGGGTACATCCACATATAAGGTGGCAAATCCAACTATAGGCATTCTCTATGGCTGCGTTTGGTTCGGGTATAAACTAGAACTGCTTATTCTAAGGATAGGTATAAGTTCAGGAATAAGTAGGAACAAGACCAATTTTGTGTTGGATGAAATTAGGTTATTCCTGGGATAAGAAAAATAGTGTTTGGATAGTTAGATTGGAATAGTGAGAATAAAAATAATTATAATTTTAAAATAATAATATTTTATCTAATTAATTAACATAAAAATATTAATTAAATAATAATTTAACTTATTTAATTAACTACTGCTAGATAACCCTAAAAATTAATTGATAAAATAATTAACAATAACGAGTATTGTTAATAAATAATTTAATTAACTACAAATAATTTAATAAATTAATTAGTTAATTATTTAATAGTTAGATAATTAGTTAATAAAATAATTAAATTATTCAAAATATTAGATTAATTAAAGAATTAATACAATAATTTAAATTATATTTACTTTAATTAAGCTTGTTCTCAAGTGGGAACAAACTTGTTCCAAGGAAAACGGTGGAAAAGTAATTCTAGCCTTATACCAGTTTGTTCCAGAAAGATGAGAACTGTTGTTCCTGTCCATAACCAAACGCGTTTGGGGAACAAGGCTGGAACAAGACCTTATTCCAGGCCTTGTTCCCCAACCAAACGATACCTAAAGCGCCAATAACAAATTGGTTTTAATTTCTTCCCTTTACCTATCAACCTATCCTTGCAAAAATGTAGCATACAAAGTTGGCTTCTCGCCTTCGGTGAAATCTCTAATGTAACCCGATAGTTGCCATGCGCCGCCTTATACATCTACTACGACTTCTGCAACTAAGCTTTTGACCATGCTACACCTTCCAAATTTTTCTAAGAACTGTCGGGTCGTCACATGTTCTTCACCATTCTTTCTAGTCAAAAAATGTTCAAAAATAATGAATTCCATATCTAATGGACTATACAAGAAAAACCCAAAAAGATACTTCAAAATATGAATGCTCTATCGAATTATGAATTGCTCAGTTAAAAGCAAACTACAAATAAGGCAACGGCTGTAAAGACTTTGTACTCATAGAGATCGCCGTGGGATTAGAAAATCCCACAAAAATGGGGATGCGGAGTATTTATCCATTTTGACAAGCAAATAGAGCTAAGGAGGTCTCGAATATTCGTGGGAATGAGGATAGATAAGGGTTGTTGTTAGGATCCTTCAATCCTAATTATAACGAATACCAAATTATTAGTGCCCTCTGAACTTAATTGTACTTTGATACCCAAATTGTACTAACCGATCAATCGAACACCTTCTTGCTTCAAAGCGAAGAGGATCGTCCTCTTCTAACTTTGACCAAGTTAGAAGCCAAGGTAGAGATAATATCTCTTGTTATTTATTAAAATAGACAACTAATTGCAAAAAAGGATTGCCTTTATATTTATAAACCTCTTAAAACCCTAATCTCACTAGGAAACCCTTACCCGCTAAAGATAAAAAACCTAACTTAACTAGAACTAGAAATCTAATCATGTCAGCTCACCATTCCCACCCCATAGCCATTCCTAGTGGACTACCGAAATTGAGTTTTCTAAGCTTGATTCACATATCCATACCATGGGCTAACTTCATTTGCACCTGTAAAAATTTTGAAAATATCACAGACAATACTAGTTGAATATATAATTCGTGCCTCTACCATTATTAAGATTTAATCATAAAAGCCTTTGTCACCCAATCTAGTTAACAAACGTTACTTCAAGCCTGATTTAGATATTGGTTTAGTCTAAGTTAGCTTAGAAATTTGCATTCTTAGCATTCTCTTTTTCCCTCCTTTTCTTCATCATTAATCATTAAAGAAAGAAAGAGAACCTAAGTGTCATAGACACTGACACGGGATACGGGACACGACACGACTCGGACACGGCGACTCGACAACTTCAAAAAAATTAGGATACGGACACGGCATGAACAAAGATAATAAAATATAATATTATTAATATAATAATATATATTTATTATATATAAAATATTAAAATATAAATTTGGTTAATTATTGTTATATTTCTCATACAAATGAAAATTTATAAAATTTTTTATTGATAGTTCATATATTTTTTTTTTAAAAAAAATCATAATACATAATTTATTTATATTATCTAAAAGAAATTTGTACGTACTCATAAAAAAGTTAAAATATTTATCATCTTACACTATATATGCATAAAAAAAAAAATTATATATACTTTTTAAATTGTATGCGCTATGGATTGGCATTGAACGCGGGTCCAAGAAGTGTCCACATCGGACACGAGTCCGACACGGACACGCGAGCTTTGTAGAAGTGTTCGTGATACATAGTTTTCCATTGGTCACAAATCTTTTTCTTTCTCTCTCTGTGTGTATTTCTTAGTAGAATAAGAAAAGTAGGAGAAAGAAATGATGATGAGGAATAAGGTCCTCTCCTATGTATCACGGATACTTCTACACAGCTCGCGTGTCCGTGTCGGACTCGTGTCCGATGTGGACACTTCTTGGACCCGCGTTCAATGCCAATCCATAGCGCATACAATTTAAAAAGTATATATAATTTTTTTTTTTATGCATATATAGTGTAAGATGATAAATATTTTAACTTTTTTATGAGTACGTACAAATTTCTTTTAGATAATATAAATAAATTATGTATTATGATTTTTTTTAAAAAAAAAATATATGAACTATCAATAAAAAATTTTATAAATTTTCATTTGTATGAGAAATATAACAATAATTAACCAAATTTATATTTTAATATTTTATATATAATAAATATATATTATTATATTAATAATATTATATTTTATTATCTTTGTTCATGCCGTGTTCGTATCCTAATTTTTTTGAAGTTGTCGAGTCGCCGTGTCCGAGTCGTGTCGTGTCCCGTATCCCGTGTCAGTGTCCATGACACTTAGATGGGAAAGGAAGATGAGGGATCTAATCCCTTTTCCTCTTCTTCTTCCTTCTCCAAACAACAAAGGAATGGGAATAGCAACGAAAAGACAGAAAAAAATAGATATTCTGTAGTGTTTCAGTGCTTAGTAGCTATTCGGGTGGATTAGAATTAGTTGGCCGACATATTTGGAGATTGTCGGGCCAAGCCGGAGTCGTTTTAGCGCAAAATGGACACAAAAACAGACTCAGAATCGTGAAACCAAAGAAAACTAGAGTTTCCAGAGGTTTCGAGCACCCAGATCAGGTTTCGGGCGCCCAGCTGAGAAGTGTTAACTCCAAGCCAGTTTCGGATCCTCCATTCGAACACCCGAAAAGTTATTATATAAGCCCAAAAGTGAGTTGGTGAACTCCTTTGGATGTATCGTGCGATGCTGACACATGATAGATGGTAGTTGAGTTCCAAATGCTGATTCGAGTGCTAATTCGAACGCCCGAGAAAGACTACAGTGACTACGATGTTTCGGATTGTCCTTCGGGCGCCCGAGATTGGAGCTCATTGGCCGAGTTACGATGATTCGGACGCCCGAAAGTAAAATCAGGTGCTCGAATGTGCAACTTTGTCTATTGGAACAGGTTTGGTCTCTGGTTACTCGAGGGCTCATTTTATCTTCTTTTTCCTCTATAAATAGACTTCCAGTATCTACATTTCACCCTTTTACTACTTATCCATAAATCCTCCTCCATTCCCCTCCAACTCCCTATTCTTTCTCCTGTGATCTACCAGCAACTGTGGACCAGCTCGACCACTTCACCAGCATCAGTGAAGCTTGCAATTGAACCTTATTGGAGCTTCGAACTGCTGTGGGGAGTGTTGTAGCTGAGGAGTTGGACCTGAGCAGTGTTTTTCTTCAGCTGGATTAGAGGTAGGTTATGAATATTTTGGAGTTTTAAGCTTAGTTGGGTTTTTTATTGGATTTTGATGGATTCTTCCGATTTGCTATTAGTTGAGTTACTGGGGGCGAATTCTTGTTAGTTTTTCTCCTCTTCTTGGGAATTTGGAGTTGTCCCTGACTAGTGGTGAGGTTTGTTGAACTCATCTTGTTAAATTTTCCATCTGTGATTCTTGGATGATAGAATTCATGCATTCGGATGGTGTTATACTCAGTTGGGACTGTGCTGGATTGTGTTAACCTTACTTGGTGTTTGGGGAGTGTGCAGTTGACCCTAAGCAAAGATGAGTGGCTTTGGGACTGAACTATGACCTTGGCCGTGGTTGGATTTGTGACGGAGGTGGGTTGATGTTTACTAAACTCGATGAGCTCCCTAGTATGTCTAGTATGATTTGCAAATGTATTGATGCGGACATTAGTATTACTCCAGTAGATGTTATGCTATCCGATTACTAGTGTGAAGTAAATAATTATTGACATTAAAATCAAACTATTCACATAATTAACCTACACTATATTGACCTGAAGTTGCTGACGGTACGATTTATGTATAGTAGTTGTTTTTACCTATTATCCACCCTGGTTAGAGGGTTGTGGGCTTTCGGATTAGTGTAGGATATATTTATGCTCGTGCTAAGGGGCCAAGTGGATTTTTACAGCAGTCGGTAGGCTGAGTTGTAGTGTTGGATCCCATCGGGGTTGACAGTAGTCCCAAACCGTTGAGTTTCACTCCGGATTGTGCGGTGAGCATGTGAATTATAGATCCTTTGATCTAGTTGATCATTCGCATTGATTATACCGTGCATAAGCGAGTGCCGCTCCGGAGCTTGGCCTTCATTGTGTGATGTCGATGCAACCCAAAGGGGTGACCTACGTGGGATCAGCCACTTCGATGATGTTGTGATATAAGTTCCAGCTATCTTGAGTGTGATGTATGGTGGTAGGTAGGCGCATATGTGACTGGGCCCTTGTGGCAGTCAGTGAGGTTGAGTTGATGTGGGTAATCCGTTTGAGAGTTGATGCGGGTTATCCGTTTGAGAGTTGATGCATGTACATATTCCACCACATTGTCATGTGTATGATTAATTGAGAACCATAGTGGTTGTAGATTTTATTTCCAGCTTTCATATCCTGTTATTACAGTAGATGTTTACTCTTGCCTCTAGTGGACCTAGTGAGTAGATCGTCGGCATTGGTGATTATACCCACCGAGGACTACTTTTAGTAGTTCTCACGCCCTCCATTGTTGACTCTTTTTCTATGTATCACGGACACTTCTACAAAGCTCGCGTATCCGTGTCGGACACTCGCATGTCCGTGTTGGACTCGTGTCCGATGTGGACACTTCTTGGACGCGCGTTCAATGCCGATCCATAGCGCATATAATTAAAAAAGTATATATAATTTTTTTTTTATGCATATATAGTGTAAGATGATAAATATTTTAACTTTTTTATGAGTACATACAAATTTCATTTAGATAATATAAATAAATTATGTATCATGATTTTTTAAAAAAAAAATATATACGAACTATCAATAAAAAATTTTATAAATTTTCATTCGTATGAGAAATATAACAATAATTTACCAAATTTATATTTTAATATTTTATATATAATAAATATATATTATTATATTAATAATATTATATTTTATTATCTTTGTTCATGCTTTGTCCGTATCCTAATTTTTTTGAAGTTGTCGAGTCGCCGTATCCGAGTCGTGTCGTGTCCCGTATCCTGTGTCAGTGTCCATGACACTTAGCTCTTTTTGCACCTGTAAGGCTGATTTTGGAGAGATACTATATTGTACATACTGGAACTGGTGTGACCAGCTATTTGTATTTATTATATTGTGGCAAATGTACACTCGTGGATCATGCATATACAGTATGACTATGTTTTAGCTTACGACAGCTTTTATTCCAGTCTTTGATATCTATAGTTGTTGTAGTTTAGTTCTTTTGCAGGTTAGAAACTTCGGTTGTACGAATCTTACCGTACATGCGGCGGATTAGTTAGCGAGCGCAGGTTCTGGCAAGGGCATGACAAATTCCTTCTCCGAACAGCAAAGGAATCGGAATAGCAATGAAGAGAGAGAGAGAGAGAGAGAGAGAGAGAAGCAAATGGAGTGCAACCATAATTGGAAGAGGGACGGATGGAGAAGAAAAGGGCAGAATGGATATTTCAAAATAATATTGGATTGATTATTTCCACAAATGGTATTCATGGTATTAACGATCACAACTCTTATAAGCATTTGTATAATTATGGGTCACCACACAAATATCTAGTAAAATTTTCCATCCAAATATTAAAGTTTTTTTATTTAAATATTATTTACCCTATGGCATGCCTAACAGTTCGATTAAGAACAAGGGGACTCAACATTCATCCTCATGTAAATGTCATCTAAGGTAAATTAAGGCATATTCAATTACAGTAATGGACAAACTTAGTGAAAGTACATGTGGACCAAAAAAATCTAACGTTGGACCAAACATTTCAGAGGAACAAATGTTTGAGTATTAAAAATTAGTTAACTACCAAATGGTTTATCAACGTGTTAGAGCAACCTGTAAATCAATCATATACCCAAATGGTGCCAAATGATTTTCCTATGAATTCTGCTTCATAATGCAACTGAGAAAAAGAAAACATGATCGGATATGAAAACATATGATTTTCACTCATTAAAAGAAAAAACAAAAAGTTTTTGTCACAAGATGGTTCTCCTTAGGAATTGATTAGTCAAATGCCTAGTCACGATAGAATTAGCTTTACTGATTAATCTAAACATGAAGAATAAATAAGGAATAAAATTTTAGTAAGGAGAGAAAAAAATAAGCCAATCTAGATTTTGAAACCCGTTGACTGGTCCAAATTAGCGCTACAAGTTTAGCTCGCTGCTCGCGAGACAACTCGTGTTCGAGTTGAAATAGGCTTGAAAATGGCTCGTTCGAAATTAATTTCAAATATAAAATGAGCTGAATTTTTTTGTTTGAAAATAATTTCAAACCGAGCACAAGCAGGCCTCTGCTCGTTCGTGTTCGGCTCAAAATAGTTCGAATATATATATATATATATATATATATATATATATATATATATATATATAATTAGGCTAGAATACTATCGATAGCACCAAACCATTGGTGCTATCAAGTTTTTAGCCGTTGGATGAAAAAATATGCGGTTGGGATTATAGTGGTCCCCTAGGGTTTACTAGGTGGTTGGTTGAATAATAAAAATCTTAGGGGACCACTATAATCCCAACCGCATATCTTTTCATCCAACGGCTGAAAACTTGATAGCACCAATTGTTTGGTGCTATCGATAGTATTCTAGCCGGACTATATATATATATATATATATATATATATATATATATATATATATATATATATATATATATATAGAGAGAGAGAGAGAGAGAGAGAGAGAGTGAGAGAGAGAGAGAGAATGAGGCTACTATACTATCTATAGTACCGGAGCTTCGGTATTGTAGTCTCATTTTTTATTTTAGGGTGTTTAAATCAATGATCCACACCGTTAAAACTGATCTAAGGTATTTAAAGTTTTTAGAAAAAAAAAATTATATTTTTTGACATAGTTTACTTTATGATCAAACCATTTCAAAATTGTTAATTTTTAATGGCTACTATGGCGAGTTTGTAGTTTTACGATGTAGAAGAATCTAAATTTATTCAAATTTTGATAGAAAATACTTTAAACTATTTATATCAAGATCAGCATCCTTGATCTTGAATTCAAAAGTCCTATTCTCAAATTTTAAAGATTATTCAATTTCCACCGTTCATTTTGACATGATTTACTTACTAAGTAAACGATGTCGAAAAAAATTAAAATTTTATTCCTAAGAATTTCATATACCCTAGATCATATTTAATGGTGTGGATCATTGATTTGAACACCCTAAGATCGAAAATGAAACTATAGTATCAGAGCTCCAATACTATAGATAGTATAGGAGCCTAGCTCGAGAGAGAGTTAGGCTCCTTTGCTTTTGAAAGTACGGAGACCTCCGTCCTTCAATGATGGGACAACCAATTCGGCGATCGATTCCGTTAAACTTGATCTACAATATTGAAACTATTTAGAAACCAAATTTTATAATTTTTTGACTTCATTTGCCTAGTGAACGAGTAGCCTCAAAATGAATGGCTGAAAATAAAAATTTCATAAAAAACAGTGATAAAAGACTTAAATTTCAAATCGAAAGTTTTGATATCACTCTTGATGTTAAGTAGAATTTTCTATTAAAGTTTCACGTAATTTGGATTGTTCTACACCATTGAATTTACAAACGTACCACATCGGCTGTTAAAATAGTTATTTTTTAGACCTTTTGATCACTTGGTAAATGATGTCGAAAAATTATGAAATTTGATTTCTAAATAGTTCTAATAGTGTAGATCATGCCTAACAGAGCAGATCGTCGAATCAGATGTCCCATTATCGAAAATAATTTACAAGCACGGAGGTCTCCGTACTTTTGAAAGTACAGGAGACGTATTATATATATATATATATAACTAGGCTACTATGCTATCGATAGCACCAAGTCATTGGTGCTATTAAGCTTTTAGCCCTTGGATTAAGAGATGTGTAGTTAGGATGATAGTAGACCCCTAGGCCCCGTTTGGCAACGGGGATAAGGGGGGGATAAAGGGGTTATCCCCCACCTTATCCCCAAACAAAAAATAATAGTGGTGAGAACAGCTGTTCCCACCCCTAACGGGTTATCCTAGGATAACCCGTTAGGGGTGGGAATAGCCTATTCCCACCCCCAGGTGTAACAACTCCCACCTTTTTTTTTTTTTTCTTTTTTTTTTCTTTTTTTAATGATAAGATGTTTAATAAATTTATAAAATTTAAAATTTATTTTTTTATTTTATAAATTTTAAAATTTTTAACTTACTTTTTAATAAATCTAAAAATATAATTTTTTCTAAATTTTTTTAAAAAATTATTAATTTTAAAATTTTTAAATTTATGCAAATTTTTTAATAATTTTTTAAAAATTTATACTAATTTTAAAAATAAAATTTTTGCTTCTACTTTTGTAATTTTTTAAGACAATTAAAATTAAAATTTTTAACATTTATAAATTTTTAAATTTTAAATTTTAAATTTTATAGCTTTTAAAATTTTTAACTTTAATTTTTAATAAATTTATCATATAATTTTAATAAATTATATGATAAATTTTTTTAATAATTTTATATATATATATAAGTAAAATATATATTTTAATAATTTTTTTAATAAATATTTTAAATTAAATATTTAAAATCATATCAGTAAAATTTTAATCATAAATTAAAATTTTAGTCCTCTTTATTCTTCTTATTCCTCTTTAACTTACCAAACATAATTTTCTTTATACCCGGTATAACTCTTATACCCACCCAAACATAAATTAACATTAGTTCCTACTAATACCATAACTTATACCTATCCCCGGTATAACCAAATTTTCCTTATACCCGAACCAAACGCAGCCCTAGGGTTTAGTGGGTGGTTAGAAAAATTGTATGATCTAAGGGGTGGAAATGATCAAAGGGATAGAACTAACGGTGGAAAACTTGGTAGTACTATGTGCTTGGTGCAATCGATAGCATAGTAGCCAGACTTATATATAGAGAGAGAGAGAGTAGGACTTGTGTGCTTTTAGAAGCACGGAGCCCTCCGTACTCCCAAGTTCTTAATGTTGGGACTTTCGAATGGACGATCGGCTCCGTTAGACTTGATCTAGAGTATTTGAAGTATCTAGAAAATAAATTTTGCAATTTTTCGATATCATTTACCTAATTATCGAAAGGGCTCAAAATCAACGGTTGAAAATAAAAATCTCACAAAATGTGATTATATGATACTAAAATTTTAGATCAAAGATATTGATCTTATTCGATATAGTATAAAAAATTTTCTATCAAAATTTTACGTGATTTGGATATTTCTATACCGTTAAACTTGCAAACGGCACACCACGACAATTAAAATTGTTGATTTTGAGCCACTTTGATCACTAGGCAAATGATATCAAATATTCGCAAAATTTAATTTCTAGACCTTTTAAATACTCTAGATCAATTTCAACGGAGTCGATCATCCATTCGAAAGTCTCAACATCGAAAACAACTTGGGAGCACAGGAGCCTCCGTGCTTTTAAAAGCACACAAGCCTAGTTCTATATTAATATTATTAATAATATATAATTATAAATATTTTTAAAAAATATTTTAATTCAAATTCACCTTATATATATATATATATATATATATATATATATATATATAGAGAGAGAGAGAGAGAGAGAGAGAGAGAGAGAGCTAGGCTGGAATGCTATTAATAGTACCAAGTTATTGGTGCTATTAAGTTTTTAACCGTTGAATTAAAAGATGTGTGGTTGAGATGATAGTGGGCCCCTTGGGTTTAATGGGTGGTTGGGAAAATAGTAAAATCTAACGGGTGAAAATAATTAAAGGGGTTGATCTAAGGGTAGAAAACTTGATAGCACCAAATGTTTGGTACTATCGATAGTATAGTAGCCGGACTATATATATATATATATATATATATATAACGTAGGGCTACTATACTCTTATGAGTATAGACCCCTTTGTACTCATAACTTTTCCTCCCCTAGATGAAGGGAAGTGCGGTTAGGATAATAGTGGTCCCCTTAGGGTTTAGTGGGTTGTTGGTGAAATAGTATAAACCAAGGAATTAAGGGCCGTGGCACGGGGGCGTGCCGCTCGCCGCCTGGCACGGTACGGTACCGGCACGCTTGCGTGCCGACACGTGGCACGCTTGCGTGCCGATGGATACGCATGACCTCCCAGTGGCACGCTCTGGCATGATTTTTTTTTTTTTTTTTGTTCCCAATAAACTTTTATAATGCTATTTTGAAAAGTTTAGTTAAATAATTATAAATATTGACTATATATAGCTATTTTTAAATTAAAGAAATATATATTTTTCAAAATTTTAAAAAAAATTGTGAGAATTGCTTAACTTTTAAAATTAGTTTGATTTTATCTTTTTTTTCTTGAAATTTTAAAAAAATATAATATACAAAATTAGAGAAATATTTTTTTTCAAAATTTTAATGTATATTTGCAGAATTGATGCATATTGATTTGACGAGAGACCGCTAGATATTTAGATTAACCATAATAGGACCGTAATTGCTTTAGATAACTTTTTTTCATTTAAATTTTTTAAATATTTGAAGGAAAACATTTTTTATTAAAATATTTTAAAAAAAATATTAGATCTATTCATAAAAACTGAGCAATAAATTATATGACAAATAAATTAAACAAATTTAAGTATTAATTAATTTAGTTTATCTTTTAATTTTATCAGTATTTTCAATCTTTTAAAAAGTTAAAAATATTTTTATCGCAAATCTCATCTAAAATACTATATCTATCTAAAATAATTAAAATTTCGACTATATAATAATTAAATCAATTATATTTATTTTCAACTTTTTATAAAATATAAATAAAAAAATTACCTAATTTTATATTTTAAAAAAAAAAAATTTACAAATTAAAAATACTTTTTAAAAAAAAAATATTACGTTGGAAATATAAAGGCGAATCCCAAAAAAAATTAGATGAAAGACATAAGAATCTACCAAAAAAAAAAATTATTAAAAAAATAATAATAATAACAACGAATGAAAGGTACAAAAACTCACCCAAAAAAAAAAACAATCACAACAAAAAAAATCAAAACTAACTGTGAGAGAGAAAAAAAAAAAACAACCGTAACAAAAAATCTAAACTAACTGTGTGGGAGAGAGAAAGAGAGAGAGAGAGAGAGAGAAGGATTTGCATTAAAAAAAAAACATAAAAAAAACCCGCGAGGGTATCGCTGTCTCGCGCGATACCCGCGAGGGTATCGCTGTCTCGCGGCACAGGGGGTGCCTTGGCACCCCCCTTGTACCGTGCCCTTATATTGGGGGCACGGTACGTGCCGCCCCGTGCCGAGCGGCACGAGGCGGCACTTTATTTCTTGGTACAAACCCTAGGGGACCACTATAATCCTAACCGCACATTCCTTCATCCAAGGGTTGAAAACTTATGAGTACAAAGGAGTCTATACTTATAAAAGTATAGTAGCTGGACTATATATATATATAATTAAAAATTAAAAATATAAAATATAAAATATTAATATTATTAATAATATATAATTATAAATATTTTTTAAAAATATTTTAATTCAAATTCACCTTATGCTTATGCATTTTCTATACGAGCAAATATTCATAGACATTTTAAAATTAGAAAAACACATAAAAAAGAAAAAAAAGAATTTCGAGCCATAAACGAGCCGGCTCATAATCAAACAATTCCGAGCTAAATTCGAGCATGGCTTGAAATTAGCTAAAAAAACAGAAAAAAAAAAAAGAAAAAACCCTATTTCAAGCAACTCGAATTCGACTCGAATTAGATTTCGAGCCGAACTCGAGCATCCCTTATTCGAGCCGAACGCGAGCATCCCTTATTCTGGCTTGAAATTAATTCGAGTCAGCTCGAATTTGGCCCAGCTCGCCCATGTTTGGCACGTTTGCACCCCTAGTCCAGATTAATGTTACCTAGGACGAGATACAAAGTGGTAAATGCTATGAGTACATAACATGATATGCTAATTTCTTGGGAACACAGTACAAAGGGATAGGATTAGTTGGATAGTCAATCCAAGGTCATGGTTCGCTTCGAAATGTTAATTTAACAAGGCACAAACATAAATCAGAGTCAAAATGTCTGAATAATACGTAAACGACCCTTAGACATTAGGATGCGTTAAAGACCCCTTTACCCAGCCAAATCTTTGCTTCCAAATTATTGGATGACACTTCAGCTTATTATTTGACTACGAGCTTGTTTTATGGCCAGTTTAAACATCAGCAGCCATATATTTCAGCAGAATAATAATAAATTACCTTCATATTAAAGTCATCATCATGGTAAAGAAAAACAGGGTTTATCATTCTATAATGAAAGATTACAGATTGTAACTTGAGAAAGCAATAAGTTTGTAAAATATGTTACCAACCTTGAAGTGCAGAATCGAGAAGAGAAGCAAATAATGTAAAGATTGTCTCTCCACCATCTGGCAACATATCATCTTCTTGCTTGATCAGCTTTAGTGATTGGCTTGCCGATTGCCGAATTGAACTGAAATTAGCATGTAAATCCGAGACCGCATAACCATCAACAGATACTCGTCTCATAGCTGAATTCGGAACTCTAGATCCATCAAACCCATCAGGTTCAAAACTCTCAACCTCTTGCTTGATTTCTTCAAGAAGCAAAGCAGCATTAGGTCGTTTTTGAATGTTATTACCATCATACAAAAGCCTTGCTTCAGAGAATTTTGACACTGAACTTCCCAAGAGTGGCGAAATGTTAGAGGGAGACTGCCTTTTCCTGCATGGATACCAAAATAATTGAAATGAAGATACATTAGAACATAAAGCAGTTTCCTTCTGAATTTTATAAACAAACATATCTGGATGATTTTCGGTGATGTTTGGCTGGGGATATGCCAACGGATGGACTTTTTCTTGTTATAGAAAATGAAAACAGTGAAGCAAGCCAGGAAAGGAGAGGTACCTTTTCGTTTTTCAGTTTACAATTTTCGCATAAATATCAGGCAAATAAAATAAAGTGATTTTCCGAAGTTGTATAAAACCATTTCCCCTCAAAACTATTACTTTATGCGGAATCAAAAGCACTTAAAATTTCTTTCTGGCCCAAAAACTGCTTTGAGAGAAGAAGGAGTGAAGGGAGGGGGGCTATGCACCCGTAGCGGCGGTACTGCTCCCTGCTGCCGAGATCATCGGGGCTGAAGTAGCTGGGAGAGGCGTCCATCTCCTCCGCCATTCCTCTCTCTGCTCCCACAGCAGCGGCGATTCGGGTTTGGGGAGAGGAGGTGGGTTTAGGGTTTAATGCGTAGAGAGAGGAGAGAGAGAGAAAGAGGAGGAACACAGATAAAGGGGTTTTGGGGAATAATATTGAGGTTTTGAGTTTTTATTTTGGATTTGGTTCTGCGTTAGTTAATTCGCGAATTATTCGTGAATTATTCGCGAATTATTGAGAATCCGAATTAAACGCGCCGTTTCTGACTTTTTCCAAAAATTCGAAATAATTTACGAATTTTTAAATCAAAAAGTATTATTCGCGAATTATTCACGAATTACGAATTTTTGGGTGAAAAATTCGTTCTTTTTCAAAGCATAGTTAGTTAATTCACGAATTATTCGCGAATTATTCGTGAATTATTCGCGAATTATTGAAAATCGGAATTAAAATTATTTGTCGGGAATAATTTAAAATTATATTTTTTTTTTGTTCTAAATGAATATTTTATTTATTTCTAAATAAATTGATTAAATTATTTTAAAAAATTATAATTGTTTATACTAATAGTATAAATTTTTTAATTTTTTTTTAATTTAATGGCCGAATTTTTAATCCCGAATTTTTAATTAGTGAACGTATTATTTCCGTATAAATCACGTATCCGAATAATTGACGAGTCCGTTTTTTAGCCGAATTTTTCAACGAATTTTAAAATTATGATACGAATTTTATCCGTATTATATCCATACCAAATTTTTGCCGAATCCGAATTAACTAACTATGGTTCTGCCTCTGCAACCCGGTAACCAAAGAATATTTTTTTAATAATAATATTATAAATTTTTATAATTATAAAAATTTGTTACCTATATATATATATATATATATATAGAGAGAGAGAGAGAGAGTTCGGCTACTATATTATCGATAGTATCAAGCATTTGGTGCTATCAAATTTTTTACCCTTAAATCAGCACCTTTAATTATTTTCATCCGTTAGATTTTACTATTTCCCCAACCACCCATTAAATTCAAGGGGCTCACTATCATCTCAACCACACATCTTTTAATTTAACGGTTAAAAACTTAATAGTACCAATAACTTTGTACTATTAATAGTATTTCAGCCTAACTATATATATATATATATATATATATATTTCAAAGGTGAATGGTTCACCGCTTTTAAATACAGTGAATCATTCAACGCATTCAAAGATTTTACAATATTGTCAAATTTTAGTAAAATGGTGAACGATTCACCGTTTTTAATCATCTTAACCCTGCCCGACCCCAACCCCAACCCCGACTCGAACTTTTCTCCTTCTTCTTCTTCTTCCCATGCAGACCGCTCTCTCTCTCTCTAAACCTAGCCTCCACAACACTCACTCTTTCTCTCTCTCACCGAGCTCCCTCTCTCTCACACACACCCTCCACCGAGCTCCCTCTCTCTCTCTCTCTCACACACTACACACTCCACCTAGCCCCCCCTCTCTCTCTCTCTCTCCCGGTAGCAAGCTCTCTCCCATTACGCATTTTGAGCTCGAGCTCGAACTCACCCTCTCTCTACTCCGTGCAAGCTAACATCACTCTCTAATCCCTCAGGTATATTCTCATCTATACTATTATTTAGTAGTTTAATTTCTTATGTTTAGAATTTAAAAAATTAATTAACCTTATTATTTGAATTATTTTAAAAAATTATTATATAATTAGATGGGTTGTTAATTGGTTTGTTTAGAAAATTAGTAATTTAATTAGGTTATTACAGTTTTGTAACAGAGGCATGAAATTTTTTTAAAAAAAAATTATTTTTAAAAATAATTTATTTTGAAAATTAAATAGATAAAATAAATTTTCTAGGCAAAAACTTATTTTCAAAAATTTTCTGAAATTTCGAATACCTCTTAAAAGACCGATAGAAAGGATGCACTGAGACTTCTGTTTCTCCAATCAGAAGAAAGAAATTTTGTAATACCACTATTGTAAGGATTTCTCCACCAAAAGAGGCTTCTAGTAGTTCCCCAAACAGACCAACAGAATGGATGCACTGAAAACTTAGGTATAAAACTAGAAAAAGTTTACAACTATGATGTGGCTATTTAAGTAAATTCATCAGGGCAATATACTATTTAGTCAGTTACTTTTCTCAAAAAAATATTATATAATTAGATACATTATATAATATATGATTATCATACGATATTAAATTTTTTTGTATTTATTTTGTGAATATTTTTTTTTTTGAAATTAGGATGGCTCATAATATGTGGCTATTAGTGTTCACTGGAATGGACAACTTGTTATGCAAGATTATAATCCACAATATATTGGATGTCGTAAGAAATTAAGAGGCATCCCAATAGATATTACTGTCACGCCCCGAGTTCGAAAAACAGCGTCTACATTTTTTTTTTTTATATATCAGAGTTTAAAACCAGCCAGAGCGCGATAGACCGCCACATATATAGAAATTTCTCAATTTCCATTGGATTGAGCCTTTTCTATACATGCTCGGCTCAACAATGGCATACCACATCAGAGTAGACTAAACTACCAAATCGAATATAACTATTACATCATATTACAACTGGAATTACAAATTAAATAGACTAATAAATATAATCAATGGCTGTCAGGGTCAACTCTATCGCGTCATCTCACCAACACGTCCCGACATCCCAGCACCCGACCGACCTGAAAAATGGTCACCCAGGGGGTGTGAGATACATCAACAGTGTATCCCAGTGGGCACGACGAGCCGAGAAATAGCAGATCATACCTACTGGCATACAATAACTAGCGGATAGTAAGAGATCAGTAGGTAAGGCATGTATAACAAGCTGATAACTGAATAATCATGAAAACAGTGCTGAGCATAACAGGATACTAAACTATCATAATAAGAGCATGCTGATGTATATATTGAACAAAAACTGAGAAAATCATAAGATGATAATGATAAACAGGCAAGCAATGCATCAATGGTAGAATAACAAAATACCCAATCAAAAGCCACCATATTGGTCACTAGGACCTCAGGGAAACCTCGCCGAACCTGGCACCAACCTGGCTGACATACTCCGGCACCCTCGGGCACTAACCTGGGAGTCAACACTCCGGCACCCTTGGGCACTAACCTGGGAGTCACGGGTCGTATACCATACCACTTTACCGGTAAAGAACATACACACGGGGCATGACTCCGCTGATGTTCGTGAAGTACAGCAGTGCGGGCGATAAATCATGCGAATGCTCAAACTCACGGTCCACAGACCGGATAATCAGCAACAAGCCGGGAAATCCCAACAGGGATGCAACAACAGAATGCCAACTGAATCTCATCATATGCAATGACAGAAATATACAACCACTATAGCATGGATCAGATGTAATCAGGAAGTACTGATAATCAGGTATAAATGTGCAAGCTAGCTAATGACCAATAAGGCATGGCAAATGTCCAGGAATAAAATCATAATAACTGGAAGCAAGCTAAAGATATGTAGAGCATAATATGACTGATAACTGATAATCAAGTAAAGGTATGCAAGCTAGCTAATGACCAATCAGGCATGGCAACTGTCCAGGATAGAATCACAATATCTGATCAATGAAATAACTTAAGAAGATTTTAGCAATATGAACTGATCAATAAGTCAAGCAAGTATAGCAATATAAGATGATGCTGATCAAATAAAAAAGGCAGGCTCAATAAGGAAATCTAGGCTATCACAAGAACAGGGGTCCGACCAATTACGATACCCCAGAGGGCCGAAATGATAAAGCCCGGACCGAAGATAAACCCACCTGTCTGCAGGCGATCTGACAACTCCAACGGAATGCTCGAAGGCTAGAGCCAAACCGTGCCAACCTGAATCAAAGATGTTGATCAGGGAACAACTCACACAAACCCAAACCTTAGACTCTCTAATCCCACAAAACTTAAACCCGGACCTTTTCCAGATTTACGCAAGTCGCCGGGAAAACCGCCGTTCGGCCCACTTTGACCTAACAACGCTTACAGATTTCCAAATTCAGCGAAACTTGACGTGCAGCCTCGGAATACTAAAACATTAATGTTTGACAAACATCACTCTGCTAGACTCAACCTTTTAATCAAATGTTGGTATAATTACCAAAATGCCCCTCCCGAAAATTCCATTTGGATTTTCGGGAGACACGGGCTTTGACCCTTTGCCGCTGGCTCAACCAGATTCTACTGGGACTCAACAGACGGCTAGGCGGAACCACCGCAATTTCCCGAATTGCGCGATTGCCACCGGGGCGCCGTTAAACCGACGATTTTGCCGATTTACGGACCGATAACCAATTTCCGCTCAACGAGAGCCAACGGATCACTAGCAAAAAGCTTAGAGATTATATACACACTGCCCGAGACAGCACGTGAGGCTACAATTGCATTTTGACCCCTAGGGTTTCTGAAAAATGTACTTTTATAGCAATTTGAGAGCCGTTTTTGCTCGTTCTCTTTATCGGGACATCATTTTTACGAACCATCACCACCAGTAGGTGACCCTCGACTCGCTGAACACCGTGCTCACCATTTGGCAGCAGCACGGATCCCGAGAAAAACTTCGGGTCATGACTTACTATACTAACATAGGCTTTAATGCATTTTTAACTCTTCAACTCGACCAAAGCAAAAACTAGGGTGAGCATCGTGTTCAGTGACCTCAAATTAGTCTACGGCTCACTGTCGCGAAGTTGCATAATGTCCAGATCAGCCCCAAATCCAAACCAACCAACATAAGGCTCAAACTTGCCCAATCTTCAAAACTGCTTGTGCCAACACCAAACTAACTTGAGCATCTTGTTCAGGACATCCCAGAGGCTCAAAGGCTTGCTATTGTGCAACCCCAGAAGCTGCTGGATCCATAGATCCAAATCTCAAGCTCTCCAATGGACAAGAATGCTCCACACAAAATCCACTCAGCCCAAAATCGAATCTGAAGTGAGCATCAAGCTCAGGGGATGGTGTGGAGTAATCTGGTAACTTGTTGGATGCTTAATATTTGCCAGAATCAAATTCGAGTTCTTTGCGGCATTAACACAAACACTTTGTGGGCACCAAGCTTAATCACACTAGCAACCTTAACCCAAGCAGAAACTTGTCCAATCTCAGATCTGGGAGGTTCCTACTTGGATGGAAAGGTTCTACGAGGCAGCAGGAACATTTCCATCAAGTTTGGATCACCTTGCACCCACGGTTGGCCGAGAAACATAAAGAAGAAAATGAGGAAGATGAAGCTCGGGCACCCAACAATGCTGATTTTCCATTACTGGGCTCTGGGCCTCCCTCACCAGCACCACTAGGTGCATCTCATCCCCACAAACTTACCTGAACCCGTGCCCGGTGACAGGACACGGCGGCGGCGGCGGTGGTGCAAGCTCGGCCCGAGCTTCCACCATTAATGGTGAAACTCCATCTGAGCTGCATGGGCTCGAAGCAAAAGCATGGATGGGTTCATCTTGATCCCAGGAAGCTTCTCGGGCAAGTGGCCGGCGGTGGGGAGCAACGCCGGCGCCGGAGCAAAGTGCTCGGCCGAAGCTTCAAAACCCGAAAAAATAGGGTTTCGATCTGCGATGCGCATATACAACCAAACTCTACCAAATTTTGGAGAGATGATCACCATGTCCTACAGTTTCTACCCATCATTTTATTTCTTTATTTGGTTGAGTGGTTACGACACAAGACCTAGGCGGAGCTCTTGGCGGTGCAACTTGGCCGCCGGCCAACCGGAGCTTTTCCAATTTCGTGGGTGGGCTGGAAAGAATCCTTATGTGATAAGGAGGACACTTCCAAGGGTCTCGGGCCAAAGAAACCAAAGGATCAAGGGAACTCACCTCGCCGGAGTTGGAGAAGAAGGATGAAGCCGGTTTTCCTCCTCGCGTCACGCGACCTCACAGCAAGCTCAGGCTTGATCCCTTGATGCAGAAGAAACCTCCAGAGACCTCAGGAAGAAGCTTGGAGCAACCTTCTCTCCTCTTCTCTCTCTCTCGGATTGGGATGTGGGGGGAAGACCCTTGGTAATCCTGAGCTTAAGGGAACGGCTCTGCTACTTCATTTCACCCCAGAGAGACTTTAAAAGTTTCCAAAGATGCTTTGTAACCCCCCCCGGGCAGCCCAAAAGTCCCAAGCCAAAAATATCCATATGCAACAATATGCCAACACCCCCTTGCATAGTCAACGAACCACACTCAGCTCCCATACGTAGGTCACAATTGCAGCCATAACCTTCCCCAAAAATCTTGTTAATTTTTGGTACATAAAATTTACGGTTTCTCGCAAAAATACCCCATTTTCGACGTATTTCACGCATTTCGAGACAAAATGGGTCATCGAAATGGAAAAAGGACTTTGCCACGATGTCCGGCTCGTCGAGACCTTTTAGGTAGCGTATTTGCTTTCTTGATTCGGTGCTCATATAAATTCTCGGGCCATGAAATACAGTGCATTTTATTATATTGCACGCACTTCGATGCACCCGGGTCGCCAAACGCGAATTCCGTCAGTGCCATTGCGTTCAGAATGTCGAGATTAGCTAGAAACGACTACTCGTACTGCTATGCTTGGGGTCCAGACGGCGAAACGGCCGACGATGGTCGAGAGGGGAATTAAATCAGAGTTACTATTCACAACTTAAGTTGTGGGCCCCGCAACTTTTTCGCTGATTTGCGGAAGATCCGACCGTCAGATCGAAAACGTGTGAATATCAATCTTTCTTGTTTCGACGAGACGGTCGCACTGATGATCTCAGATTTTTGAGATTAGACTCCGATCAAAAGTCGATATCTTGGGCCACATATACACTATTAATAATCCATTTTTTTGCCAATTAATTAATTCCGAAAACTATTTAAACTTTAAAAATTCAGTTTCAAAAATCATGGTTACTACAATTACATTTAGGGATTTTGAGAGAAAATTGTATAGAATTACCGATATAAGAAGATACGAGAATTGTCTAATTATTAAAGTTCGATACCCAATGGGGGAAAATCAATATGATGTGATCGAAATTACGGATGATGGCTCATTGTGTGGTATGATGGCATTATCTTGAAACTGTTCATATTTAATAATCTACATTGAGAAGCAGATGGTTGCATCTCACGGTTATTTTTTCAAAAATATTAAATAGTGAATTAGACGTAGATGTATTATCTTCCATGGCTGAAAGAGAACTATTTCGTGATGACATCGGAGGTGGAGCAAATACATCTAGGTTAGTATTACAAATTGTGGCTTTATATAATTATTTAGTTATAACAAATGTTCAAATTGATTCATTATTCAATTGGAAAGATGTCACGCCTCGAGTTTCGAAAAGCAAGCTACTTTTTTTTTAAAAAAAAAATCAGAGTTGAAAGCAATCCAGGGCATGAGCAGATCTCCACATGTAAAGGAAATTTTCTGTCTCCCTGGACAAAGCCTTTCCCATACATGTACGGCTAAGCACTTACAGCCAATACCAGAGTAATCTAAACTACGCATGCAAACATTAGACAATTATTATATGAATCATTTTACAATATTACAGAATCATAAATACGGAAGATAAACAAACTGGTGACAGAAGGGTCAGCACTATCGCCACAGCCTTACCAACGTCCCGGCATCCCAGCACCCGATCGACTTGAAAAATGGTCACTCAGGGGGTGTGAGATATAGCATAAGTGTATCCCAGTAGGTACAACGGGCTGAGAAATAACTAATCGCACCTACTGGCATACAATAATTAGCGGATAGTAAAAGATCAGTAGATAAGGCAGGTATAACAAACAGATAACTGTAAATAAGGCTAAGCATATATACGGGTACAACAATACAGGGCTAAGCATACTGATTAAGATCTAGTCATGATACTAAGCATGCAAAACGTATATGTAAATAAATGCCAATGTACCCAACTGATGCTGCCGTTTTGGTCGCTGGACCTCAGGCGAAGATATCATAGCAAATCCAACCACGAGCAGCCGTTTTGGTTGCTGGACCTCAGGTGATGATATCATAGCAGAACACAACCACACTGAAAATCACCTGGCGGAACTGACAGCAACCCTATGCTAATGATATAGCCGAGGGGTTCCTCGTACCAAAGGTACAGTTGAGAGCTTCCCCATATCCCACAGCACAGCCGAAGGGCTCCCTGTACCCAGCAGTACGATAAAGGGGATGCTCACGGGTCAACCGGACCCTCTACCGGTAAAGAACGCAAGGTGGGGGATCAATCCCACAGCGTACGCGAGTGAACAGTAGGTGCACGACGATCACAATATTGATGCTCCAAGCTCATGGTCCACAGACTGGAAAGGCTGCCTCTAAGCCGGAAATCCCAATGGGGCTGCAGTAACCCAAACCTGTGCAGTACTGAATGCAAGATATACTAGCTATCTAAATATGTGAATGGCTAATCATACACATGGCAAATATCCAGATAAAAGCAGAGCATGATGAATGACTAGGTATAAATTGATAGCTACCTAATATCCAATCAAGCATGGCAAATGTCCATATGCAACACGTATACTAAAAGTATGAGTATAAGCTAGAAATAAACAAATAACGGCAAAGGCTTAGGGTATAATTTGGGCTATCATGCAGCACAGGGGTCCTACCAATTAAGGTACCCCAGAGGACCGAAAAGATAAAGCCCGGATCGAAGATAAACCCACCTGAGTGTAGGCGGACCGACGACTCCACCGGAAGGCTTGTGGGCCGGAGTCAGACTACAGAGACCTAAATCATGAACACAGATTAGGGACGGACTCGCACATACCCCAAACCACACACTCACACTACACCGAAAGCTTAAACCTGGATATTTTCCAAATTCTCGCAATTTTTGGAAATCCGCCGATCGACCAACTTTGACCCGAACAGTGCCTACGGATTTTCGAATTTAGCGAAACTTGACGTGCGGCCTCGGAACGCTTCACTGAAGACGTTCGAGCAATACATACTACTGGGTGCGTCTCTAAGCTAGACCGATGTCGTAATTACTAAAATACCTCCGGAAAACTCCTTTTGTTTTTTGGGAGTTGCTGGCAATAACCCACGGCTGCTGGATCATCCAGGGCTATGCTGGGAACATCAGACAGCAAGGCGTAATCACCGCAATTCCTCAAATTACGTGATTAATGCCGGGTTACCGATAAACCAACGATTTTGCCGATTTACGGTCCGATACCCGACTCTTGCTTAATGAAAGCCATCAGATCTCTAACGAAAAGCTTAGAGATCATGGGCACACAACCCAAGACAGCATGTGAGGTAACAATTGCATTTGGACCCCTAGGGTTTGCTAAAATTGCACTTTTACACGTAATTTGGAGCCTTTTTCGCTCAAATTAATTTTTTGAAGTTCTTTTAAATTAAACCGAGGCCACCAGCAGATTTGCCTCGACATTCTGAACACCGTGCTGACCATTTGGGAGCAGCACGAGACTCGAGGACAACTTTGGGCCAACATTTATTTATGCAAATAGGCTTAGGTTGCTATTTTGACTCAACCACTCAATCAAACCCTAATTTAGGGTAAGCACCATGCTCAGTAGGTCGAGGGGATTCAGAGGCTCACCCTGAGGGTGCAACATAACTGCTGTAACAACATAAGGGAACATCCAACCCACCAAGAGCCTTTAGTTGCTAGAACCATTAATCTACCTTTGCCAAAGCCAAACTAAGTTGAGCATCTTGTCCAACAAGTCCAAGAGAGTCGAGGGCTCACCCTAATGTGCCTGGAATACTGTTGAAGCAAGGTAATAAGAAACATTACTCAAAATGGCTCACAAAGCCTCTACCACACTATCCACTCAGCCATCTTTGGTTCTGAAGTAAGCATCAAGCTCAGGGGAACATGTGGAGTCAGGAGCTCACCATCTGGATGTAAGGAAAGCGGATGCGCGTGCATGCGCATTTAATGCAGCGGAAATAAATTTTATGATCATAAATATGATCTAATCAAATATACCTTAACATCATAACATTTATGATATTACTGTATATATATAAATATGTTACAAGATCATCTCGTGAGACACACAAAAATTATTATTCTAATTTAATTAGAAGAAGGGTTAGAATTTCAACCTTTGTTGATTACCGAAATTGTCTGTCGGTTGATATTGGATCTGAACTTCCGGTCCTTTGAGCCGCACAACTGTCCGACCTCTATGTGTATCCACACAAGGCTGCTCCGGGATCTGTGCTTCACATAATATTATCTTGAAACTCCTTTCGAGATTTCTTGTATCAATGTGGAGAATAATTAATTATCAAATTGTACTAGCAATTTCAAAAGAATTAACTATAATATAGAGACCAATTATTTTGGAGGAACCTCTCTCTCCTATGATTAAAAATAACTCTATATGATTAGGACTTTCTTTCTCTTGTACTTATTTCAAATCATTCTTTTTTTTTTTCTCATCATTAAGGGAGATTACTCTCTTCCTTTTATAAGCCTAAGACTCATAAATAGGAGGAGAGTAAACTCCTCTCATCGTTGTTAAAGAGTAGAGAGAGGAGAAGAAACCTCCACCATAAATGAAAGAAATAAACTTCTCTTATTTATTAAAAGAGAAACGAAGAGAGGAAGAGGTTATATTTTCCCTTTAATTAATCATAACATTAATAGGGTGAGTGAACACACTAGTTCACTTTCCTTTCTCTTTGATTAATCAAAAAATGATTAATTACATTAAGAGAGAGAGAGAGATAAATAGTTTGTAAGTTTTTTCATTAAGTGAATTGGTTTCCTCGTATATATATATATATACATATATATATATATATATATATATATATATATATATATATATATATATATATATATATATATATATATATATATGTATATATGTATATATATACATATATACATGTATATATATATATATATACATGTATATATACATATATACATGTATATATATACATATATACATGTATATATGTATATATATACATATATATATATATATATATATATATATATATATATATATATATATATATATATATATATATATATATATATATATATATATATATATATATATATATATATGTATATTGCTAACTAGCTTAGCAAATAACAAATACTTTGTTATTTAAGCAAAATGGTCTCTATACATTATCTAAGCACAAATCACACGCAACCTTTATTGTGTGTGACCACATAGGTTCAATTCTACCTGGTTGTGAGATGTGACGCTAAACTCTTTTAGTGTCACCATCGGAACTCCTTTCGATGGACCAAAATATTTTTGACTCTCCCAATTGATTGTGATTAACTATCTTTAATCACTCATATGGGTCCCACAATCCACGAGTGACACCTAGCAGTATGTCGCGGCAATCCAAGTAGAATGAATAATAGACTAAACCTCTAGGTGTAGTTACCATGTGATTAAATCCTTCTATCACTTGTCCTAATTGAGCCGAGGTTATGGATAACTCGTCAAACCCCATTACTCAATTATATATCTTATCTGATCATTACCCGATTTATGAAAACTCCTTTTCATAAAATCACATTGCCTTGGCCAAGGGCTTTTATATCTTAAAGAACAGATAGTATAGGATAGTTACCTCTCTACCGAGGGTGATAGATTCCATCTTGACACACACCTATCTTTATGCATGATCCACTGTAGCCAACATATGTTGACTTTAACTCATGATTAGGGTATAAAGTATTTACACAGTCAAACTACAGTAACCCATACGTAAGATAACTGTGGTGCCTCAGGTCAAAGGATCGCTCACACCACTACAGCATGGAACAATTTACTGACGAGTGAGAAGACATCCATGTGATTGTTCATAATTGGTCACGCTCAGTGAAAATGTTCTCCAACATTCACCTGTATACTTGCTCTAGTGTCACCACACTAATGACTTAAGACTCATCATCCCATAAGGAAAGCACAGTATACACTGACCTAACCGGATTTATCATCGCCCTCGTGATAATCCTATGATCAGGAGCATTTAAAATTAATTACAAAAGAATACATGTCTCAAATTCCTAACATCTTAGAAATATGATTCTTTTACCATTAATTCTAAGGACGATTCATATATATATATTTATTTAACAATAATATAAATGAATAAATGCCAATTTATTAATTTAATGAAAGATACAAAGATACAAACCCTATAGTTGTGTCACCGATTGGCTTATAGGGCATATAACTAACAATCTCCCACTTGCACTAAAGCCAATCACCCATATAGCGTAGACCCATTTTCTCAAGATGGCCTTCCAACTTTTGTTGAGTGAGTGCTTTGGTTAGTGGGTCTGCTACATTGTCAGCAGAAGCGACCTTTTGTATGAGTATTTCATTCCTTTCAATATAATCTCTGATTATATGATATCGCCGTTCAATATGCTTGGATTTCTGATGAGATCTTGGCTCCTTAGCTAATGCTATGGCGCTATTATTGTCACAGAAAAGCAGCGTTGGTTCCTTAATAGCTGGAATCACACAGAGTTCTGCAACGAACTTTCTGATCCAAACACATTTCTTTGAGGCTTCTGATGCAGCAATATATTCTGCCTCCATGGTGGAATCGGCAGTCGTTGCTTGTTTGGAACTTTTCCAAATAATGGATCCTCCATTACATATGAATAAATACCCTGATGTAGATTTTCTATCATCAACATCTGACATAAAATCAAAATCTGTGAAGCCTTCTAGCTTCAACTCACCACCTCCAAAGACTAGGCACATATCCTTAGTTCTTCTTAAATACTTAAGGATATTTTTAACTGCAATCCAGTGTTCCATACCCGGGTTAGATTGATATCTACTTGTGACACTCACAGCTTGTGCGATATCAGGTCTCGTACATAGCATTGCATACATTAGACTCCCAATAGCTGAAGCATATGGAATTCTATTCATACATTCTCTTTCCTCGGGTGTTTTAGGACACATCTTCTTGGAAAGATAGATTCCATGTCTGAGAGGTAATAGACCTCTTTTGGAATTTTCCATACCGAATCTCTTCAGTACTTCCTCTATATACATTCTTTGAGATAGCCCAAGCAACCGTCTAGACCTGTCTCTATAGACCTTTATACCTAAAATATAGGATGCATCGCCTAAGTCTTTCATGGAGAAATTCTGAGATAGCCACAATTTGACCGATGACATCATCCCAATGTCATTCCCAATTAAAAGTATATCATCCACATATAATATGAGAAATGTGACAGCACTCCCACTAGTCTTTTTGTACACACATGGTTCTTCCTCGTTTCTAGTGAAATCAAATGATTTGATTGCATCATTAAAACGAGTGTTCCAACTCCGAGATGCTTGCTTTAATCCATATATGGATCTCTGAAGCTTGCACACTTTACGATTATCATTGCTAGAGGTGAAACCTTGAGGTTGTTCCATATATATGTCTTCCTCAAGATATCCATTAAGGAAGGCAGTTTTCACATCCATCTGCCATATTTCATAATCATAATGTGCAGCTATAGCTAGTAAGGTTCGAATGGATTTTAACATGGCCACTGGCGAGAAGGTCTCCTGATAATCAATACCTTCTCGTTGACTATAACCTTTCGCCACAAGCCTTGCTTTATAGGTCTCAACCTTTCCATTTGAACCAATTTTTCTCTTGAAGATCCATTTACATCCAATGGGTACTATACCCACTGGTAAATCCTCTAGAGTCCAAACCTTGTTGGAATACATGGAGTCCATTTCAGACTTCATAGCTTCCTTCCATCTCTCAGAGTCGATGTCTAACATCGCCTCTTTATGTTGGGTTATGTATAATAGGATCTAAATAGGGGAAAAAACACCTAGAGGGGGGTGAATAGGTGTAAACAATAAACACTCAAAAATCTTTGCGATATAAAACCCAATGCGGAAAAAATAAATAACACGCAGAGATTTTTACGTGGAAAACTCTAAACTGGAGTAAAAAACCACGGGACCGATAACACGGTGAAATCCACTAGAATTAAACACGTACAAGGTGATATACCGTACTCACAGACAACTCAACCTTTTCCATACGCTCTTAGTTGATCTTCTCCGCTCGCTCCACGACGCTTCTTGAATCCACGATCTGCGTCCAACGCCGAATCCACGGCGTCCAACGTCGAGTCCACGACGTCCGACCGAATCCACGGTCTTCACCCAGTAGCACGCTTCGAATCCACGAACGTACCTCGCTCCGAATCCACGAGAGCGGTAGCACCTTGAATCCACAAGGCCACGCGAGTCCACGCGCCGATTTGGGATAAATCGTTGTTTTTTGGGTGGTGATGATCCGCCGAATACTTAGATTAGAAATAGATCGGAAATACCATCTAAGTATTCATTGATTTGATTCTACTCAAAATGTGAGTATGAAAACCTAGAATCAAATCAATCAATATAGATGAAGAAACATAAGATAGAATCTATGATTTCCTTTCTTCTCTATATGTGGATCTTAGGCCGTATATAAGATGACGGCTTTTAGGTTTAGCGGCTTCTTTTTGGATTATTGGATTAGCCCTAGAAAAAGAATCATAGGGTCTATTTATAGGTTAGAAACCCTTGGAAGAAGATAAGGATCAAAAACTATCCTTTTCTGAAATTTTACATGACGACGATCCAGATCGGAGTTCGACGATCCGGATTGCAGTAGCAAGAAAAACAGTTTCCAGAAAAACGAAGGTTCGGGATCCGGATCGAAGTGCCTGATCCGAATCGTTCATACAGTTTCACCAAACATCAACGTTCGGGATCCGGATTGCAAAGCCTGATCCGGATCGTTCATAAAACATGGTAAAACCAGTGTTCGGGATCCGGATCAAAGGAGGCTGCGATCCGGATTGAACTGGTGTATGAATGAACAACCTTCGGGATCCGGATTGCAAAGTCTGATCCGGATCCTGAACATGTCCCATGTCCAGTTTTTGATATTTATGCAATTACAAGTTCATCCAAGTGTTTCTACACTGTAAGAAGTATTCGGATCACCAAAGATATTAAGTTAAACATACCTGATCCTTTTGAATTCTTCTTTCTTGAGATTGAGTTATATGATCCAACCTTCTTTACCTTCAATCTTCAAGGCTTAACCGAATTCACGAAATACGCCAACTTAAATTCCGTAACAATCTCCCCCTTTGGCGGTTTCGTGACAAAACATAGATCCACTCAAGAAAATTCAAAAAGATATTTTTGTTGCTATCACCATACAACAAAAATTTACAATGGAGATCCAAAATAAAATACATGAGTTAAACTCCTAAAACAGACTATAGACTTAGACATCTGTACTCTCTGCAAAAGAAATCATTCTTGACAAAAGAAATCGTTAGATACCTCAAGAATTTTATATCATTCAAAAACCACATACAGAGATGAAGTTTATACTCATTTATACTTACCATGACATTTATACATTCAGATATGTAATTTGATCATAGTTAAAAACCAACATATCTTCTATGCAATCAAAATCCAAATGTCATGTTAGTGAACATCAACTTGTTAGATATATTACATGCCCAAATAGTTAGTCGAATAGTTAGTCGAGGCATGCATTCAAACACAAATGAAAACCAAAAGTTGAAGTTCTACTTACCTTTCAAGTTGAGGTTATACTTACCTCCATAGTTTCAAGTTTCTCACAAACATTTGTATCATTGTTTATCTCTCTCTCCCCCTTTTTATCACAAAAGTTAGCCAAAAATTATCAAAATGGAGAGAATAGTTAACAGTTCAAGTACCAACAGTTTGAGAACTAAAAACTAAAAATTAAAACTTAAAAACCTGCACAAGAGAAGGATTAAAAATCTTCATAAGAAAAAGAAATTAGAAGGATACGGATTATTCAGACTCATCCGAACTGATACAGCCGAGTATTTGGAAGATTTTCTTTATTCATTTGTTCATTGATGACTGATTCTTGTTGACCTTCTTTATTTCTTCCTTTACCTCAATAAGTTCATTTGATATACGTTCTTGCTCGTTGGAGAGCCTTTGCTGTTCTTTATAGATTGAGGTAACTGATGCATCATCATCAGAAGTTGATGGAGGTGCTCGTTGTGCTGCATGTGCTGGTTGGACTGGAGGGGTTGCTGCCGGTGCAGAGGTTGTTGCTTGTTGTTGTTGTGCTCGTTGTCGGTGAGGAGGTAATATGGGCTCATCTTGCTTTGTCGAGAGAGACTTTACAATTGTTGTTTCATTGATCGTTCCTAGACTGTGCATGTAGGAACTCGCACTTGTGTCAGCTTTAAATTTGCGAAGAATGCGCATAATGATCATTGGATAAGGTAGTCTCTCTGAAGGGTGAGCATGTTCCACATAGCGAGCCATCCTCGCCCAGATGATGTAAGGAATGTTTAAGTTTGCTCTGATTGTTGCTGTGGGGTTTCCAAGAAGATAAAGAAATAACATCCTATCCCACCGAAGAACCTTCGTGTTCATATTTGGAAGGACGTTATAGCAAACAATGAAGTTTAAGTAGCGATACTCAGGTCGTAGCTCTTTTGAAAAGACTGAGTTTCTTGCTGACGGAGTATCGGGAAGACAGATGCCATCAACTACCACTCTCCAGGAGTTGGTGTTGAAGATTTGATTCTTCAGATAATGAGCGCCATCAGCTCGGGCCTTCATCACTAATACCTCTCCAATCAGTTGAGGCGTTACTTTAATCTTAACATTCTTGACCAATGTTTGAAAGTCTCGACGTCCGCTCTCCTGATCAACGAGATAGCAAGCATTTTGATAGAACATCCTCACTGAGTGAAGACAATACCCAGTGGTCTCGGGAAAATCGCAAATGGGAGCAAGACCTGTCTGGTCATACAGAGTCCCAAATGGCGGAGATCTTTCCTTCAAGGCTTTGACATTAACATGCCTTTCGCCAATGCATTCCCTGTTCTCAAAGTCCTTTATCCTAGCAGAGCTGATAAAGTCTTGTGGAGGTGGTTGGCTATCAACTGGTTGCTCAATGGAAATTCCTCGAGCACTCCCTCTTTTGCGAGCAACACTTTTTCTTCTTGTCTTCCCAGAAGTTTCTTCCATTGGAGCTTTGCCCTTTTCAGCAGCAGTAGGCGGAGCCTTTGATGTTTCCGCAGGCGCTTTTCCTTTCGAAGCAGTGGGTGCTGTTGCTTCAACTTGCAACTCATCCCAATCGATCGATTCCGTCTCAGATTCCATATCGGAATCATCTTTTGCTTTCTTCGCCTTCTTAGCCCTCTTGGACTTGACAGTGTCTCTAGTATAGACCATAGTAGCCAGAAGAAGAATGATCCAGGTGATCACCATTGCTACTAGATTCTTGTGAAAAAGGAAATCCTGTGAGCAACAACTCAAGAACACGAGAAATTGTTAATTTTCAAAAATTTGAAAAATTATACCCAAACAATCATTATCGTGTAGAGAGACTAAGAATCAAATTAGTTTTGCAAAAAGAATTTTAAAAATAGATCAATCGCATGATTTTCGAAAATTCCCATTATATGCCCTAAAACCGAAATTTTTGAAATCGAATGCCAAAAATCCGTTTATCATGAGAATACCTAGCATATAATCAAAACTAATCTACCCAGAGTTCTTATTTCAAAAGAAATTTGATCAAAAACCATCCACAAAC
>CM055066.1:44806883-44934177 GCA_029204045.2 Tillandsia leiboldiana | reverse complement strand
TTTATCTGATCATCATGACATTTGAGAATTCAGATATGTAAGAGAATCATAGTCAAAAACCAACATATCTTCTATGCAGTCAAAAACCAAATATCATAAAATGTTAGTCCAACATCAACTTGTTAGTCATATTACATGCCCAAATAGTTAGTCGAATAGTTAGTAGAGACATGCAAACAATCACAAGATAAAAACCAAAGTTGAAGTTGAAGTGATACTTACCTTGATGTATACAAAATTTTCACATCAGCATTGTTCATCATTGTACCTTGATGCAGTCATCATTGTTCATCATTGTACCTTGATGTATACAAAATTTTCACATCAGCATTGTTCATCATTGTACCTTGATGCAGTCATCATTGTTCATCATTGTACCTTGATGTATACAAGATCACAATTTTCACAATATCATTGTTCAAGTTCTCTAAACTCTCTCCCCCTTTTTGTCACAAACAAAGCCAAAATTACCAAAAATTGAAGGAGAGTTAAAAATTTCAAAGAAAATGTTCCGAAATTTAAGAACTAGAACTAAGATTAAGTCCTAAAAACTGAAAAACCTGCACAAGACAAGGTTAAAAATCTGCAAAAGAATAAAAAGAAGGGAATCAGTCATCAGATTCGGAGTCTTCAGAGCTCATGCAGCCTATCTTTTTCAAAATTCGTTTAAGCATTCCCGAAATCGTAGAGCATTCTTGTTTCATCTGCTGTATGTCCTTGGACATCTTTCCGAGTTCTAGAGCCATTTTATCTTGTTCTTGGTTGAAGGAAGACTCCAAGTTCCCCTTTTGGTCAATTTTTCTGGAATTTGAAGACCGTTGTGTGACGATTGACGGAGCAGTCTTTCCTTCATTCCGAGGAGATCTTCTTGGCAAAAAATGTGTGTTGTAAGGAGGTTCATTGCTTGGCACATTCTTTTTCATGGCTTGCTGCTTAAGTATTGAGGAAGACTTCAGTAGTTTCTTTTTCTTTAGGTAAACCTTATTTTCTTCATCAATGCCTTGTTGTACTTCGTCAAGAAATGTGTCCCAATCTTCTTCGTCTTCTGATTCAGTGTCAATTTGAGAAATATTCCTTGGGTTCTCTTGACATGGTTCATTTATTTCAATACCTCGAGCTCGTCCAGGTCGTCGAGCAAGTCTTTTTCTTTTTAGGAAAATGGATGAAGAGGTCATTGGTGCTTTTCCTTTTTCCGCAGCAGTGAGCGGAGCCTTTTCCGTTGATGTTTCTGCATGGGCTTTCCCTTTCGATGCAACAGAGGTTTTCTGTGGCGATTCTCCAGGATGTGTTTCATCATCTGATAACTCATCCCAGTTAACTTCATCCTTTTTAGCCCTCTTGGCAGTGTCTCTCGTATGTACCATAGCAGCAAGTAGGAAAACAATCCAAGTGATCACCATTGCTAATGGTTTCTTGAGAAAAGAAATCCTGTGTGGAACAACTCAAGAACACGAAAAAATTGTTAATTTGCAAAGATTTGAAAAATTGTACCCAAACAATCATAATCATGTAGAGAGACTAAGAATCAAATTAGTTTTGCAAAAGGACTTTTAAAAATAGATCAATTGCATGATTTTTGAAAATCCTTATTATATGCCCTAAAACCGAAATTTTAGAAATCGAAACCTAAAAATCCGTTAATCAGGAGAATACCTAGCATATAATCAAAACTAATCTACCCAGAGTTCTTATTTCAAAAGAAATTTGATCAAAAACCATCCACAAACAAAGTTGATCCAAGAAATTCATCACGTTTGAGGAGGAAAAGAGAAAAACGGTGAAAAACCGAGATTTTGATCAATAAAACTTACTTGGAGTTGAAGAACTTGAGTTTGAAAGCTTCCAGGAAGGATGAAATCTAGAGAGAGAGGCTCTGGAAACTTTGGAACAAAAGATTGGAGTAAAAGAAATCAAAACCCTTTTGTTCTTTATAAAACCCTAGCCGCGATCCGGATCAGTTCATGATTGCGATCCGGATCGGCTGCCCGCAGTGAGAAACTGCGTTCGGGATCCGGATCGGCAGGTCCAATCCGGATCGTCAGCCCGCAGAAGAAAACCTGCGTTCGGGATCCGGATCATCTTGCCCGATACGGATCGGCTCCAACTTTTTCTTTAGAAAATTTCAGAGAAATTCAAGAAAAACCAGAAAAAGATTGTAAGCACAAATGTGTATCAACCTTAAACAAAAATCATCGTTTCATACAACAAGAATTAGATTATGCCAAATCTATCAATAATATCCAAAAATGAAACGAGAATTTACAAGAATTAAATCCCTTAAAGTTGAACACCTTCAATTACATCTAACTTGATCTTATGAGTAATGCCTTTATCAAATCATCAATTCAGTAAAGAAAATGAAATACAAAGATCAATAGATGTTTGAAATCCCAAATATAGTAGATAATGTATCTAGACAATCTGTTGAAGAGAGTGGCTCTTTGAGCATCTTTCTTTAAAAACCCACCTTATACCAACCTTGAAATTTGACGAAGTCAAGTATTTCAACATGCATTTTACTTAATCAAAATTTGAACAACCATGCTTGGTATACATGTGGTAGCTGCACACAATACTCGGACGACCGAGGTGGTAGCTCTTTCCTCCATGTGGTGGTAGTTTTCACACTCCTCATTGGGATGTAACTCTTTCCACATCTTTTGAGCATTTTACTTTTTCTATGACTCCCCCTCAATTGGCTATCAATTATTTAAGATATAAAGTATTCAACCAAATATTGATCTCGATTTCATACTCGACTAAGCAGTCAAATAAGATAATGACTATACCAAGAGATCATTGAGAGAGAGAAATTGACTTTGATCACTTAGAAGATGATTTAATTAACATAAATGATCATTGCAACAGTGAAATATTATGATGGCAAAAGCATAATAAATTTCTAAATGTGCGAAAAGATGCAATTAAAGTCAATTATGATCTATGCTCAATTAATGTCCTATGTACAGACATAGATAATGAACAAAACAAAAAATAAACAAAACCTATCCTAAGCAAAGGTTTCAAAAAGAAATTTATTTCAAGGAAAGCATTCCAATTGCTTTTCGTAAATGAATAAAACGTTTTTGATCCAAAGGTTTTGTTAAAAAGTCAGCCAATTGATCCTCAGTTGAAATATATGAAAGTTGAAGAGTATTTGATTCAACTAGCTCTCTAAGAAAATGATATCTAAGTTCAATATGTTTTGTTCTAGAGTGCAACACAGGGTTTTTAGAAATGTTAATTGCACTTGTGTTGTCACAAAGAATTGTTACCGAAGATGCTGAAATGCGGAAGTCGCTCAATACGCTTTTCATCCAAATGAGTTGAGTTGAGCAACTTCCAACTGAAATGTATTCCGCTTCGGCAGTCGAGAGTGCTATGCAATTCTGCTTTTTACTGTGCCATGCAACAAGGCAATGGCCAAGATAGAAGCATGCACCACTCGTGCTTTTCCGATCATCCACTGATCCTGCCCAATCGGCATCTGAGTATCCAACAATATCCAGACTTGTTCCCATAGGATACCAAATTTCGAAATTAATTGATCATTTGATGTACCAGATGATCCATTTCACCGCTTTCAGGTGAACCTCCTTTGGTGCTGATTGATATCTCGCGCAAATCCCAACACTAAAGGATATATCCGGGCGACTAGCCGTGAGGTAAAGTAGACTTCCAATCATACTTCTATACAGTTTCTCGTCTACATTCTCACTATGTGATTCACTTCCAAGTCCCTTGTGGCTAGTTCCCATTGGAGTTGGAAAATCTTTACAATTTTCTAGATCAAACTTTTTGACCAACTCCATTGCATACTTGGATTGACTCAAGTGAATACCTTCATCATTTTGTTTAATTTGCAATCCAAGAAAATAAGTCAATTCGCCCATCATGGACATCTCAAATTCGCTTTCCATGGTCTCCGCGAATTTAGAAGCATCATTATCTCTTGTTGCGCCAAATACAATGTCATCGACATAGATTTGTGCTACAATGAAATTGCTTTGATAATGCTTCACAAAGAGAGTCCTATCAGCTCCCCCTCGAGTATAGCCCTTCTCCAAAAGGTGCTTTGTTAACCTTTCGTACCATACTCGCGGTGCTTGTTTCAGACCGTAAAGAGCCTTTTTCAAACGAAAAACATGGTTAGGTTGTTTATGATCTACAAAACCTTTCGGTTGAGCCACATAAACTTCCTCATTTAAAAAACCATTTAGAAATGCGCTCTTAACGTCCATTTGAAATAATTTGATTTTAAAATGACAAGCAATAGCAAATAGTATACGAATGGACTCGAGTCTAGCTACAGGGGCGAATGTTTCGTCAAAGTCTATACCTTCTACTTGAGAATAACCTTGAGCAACTAATCGTGCCTTGTTCCTGATGATAGTACCATCCTCATTTTTCTTGTTCTTGAAGATCCATTTGGTACCTATCACATTATGTTGCTTTGGAGGCTTCGTTAATTCCCAGACTTTGTTTCGCTCAAATTGATGGAGCTCTTCCTGCATTGCTTTAATCCAGTAGTCATCCTGAAGAGCTTCATCTATGTTCTTTGGTTCGATTAAAGATACGTAGCAAGCGAATCCACAAACCAACTGCTTCCGAGTTCTAACTCCTTCTTGTGGATCTCCAATGATGTTCGATTCCGGATGATCCTTGGAGATTCGTAATGTTTGTTGAAACGGAGTACTCGGAGATACATGAGATGATTCCTGCACATTAGATAAACTTGAAGAACCATTAGATGCATCATTAATATTGGAAGTATTATTATGAGAAGATGCAACGGCAGGAGAATCATCATCTAGAGAGATATCGAGGGTAGATTTTTCAGATCCAAAGTGAAAAGCTTCATCTACTTTAACATTTATAGATTCTACGATCGTCTTAGATTCAATGTTAAATACTCGATATGCTCTGCTATTCGTAGAATAACCCAAAAAGATCCCTTCATCACTTCGAGAGTCGAACTTTCCAAGATTTTCACGGTCACGTAAAATGTAACATCGACTCCCGAAGATACGAAAGTATTTGATATCCGGTTTTCTACTAAACCACAGCTCATATGGTGTATTTAAAGTTCCTGGGCGCAAGTAAACTCTATTAATGACATAGACAGCGGTGTTCACGGCTTTAGCCCAAAAATGTAGCGGCAAATTCCGGCTATGAAGCATCACACGCGCCATCTCTTGTACAACCCTGTTTTTGCGCTCAACAACACCATTCTGCTGAGGTGTATAGGGTGCCGAGAATTCATGTTTAATGCCATTTGAAGTGCAAAAATCAATGAATTTTGAATTTATGAATTCTCCACCTCTATCACTTCTAACACGAATGATCTTTTCATTCTTTTCAATCATAATACGATGGCAAATCTTATGAAAAGAGTCAAACGTATCAGCTTTCTCTTTTAAAAATGCTACCCAAGAAAACCTAGAGAAATCATCAACCAATAAGAAAATGTACCATTTACCTCCCAAGGATGGTTGACGGGTCGGCCAAAAGAAAAAGAAGAAAAGAAAATAGTCTACATAAACTACACAAGATTTAATCGTAGAACGATTAAAGACAAGGAGGGGTTTCACCTTTGCATACCCAAACCTTTTGAGTTTTGGAGTATGTTGGCAATGGTTGTGAAGTTATATGCCTAGGTGAAAGCGTCTTGTTATAGCGATTGTTGCTCCTTGATGAAATCGTCTTGCGCGATGAACTACCAAGTCTCTTTTCATTTGAAAAGTTTTGCTTTGATTTCCGGGGAGGAGCCTTTTTGGTAGTTGTTGCAAGAGGTGCTTGAGATGAGCGTTCGACTCCCGTCTTGCAATATCTTCTTATGTGCCCTGAAACACCACAACGAAAACATACCTTAGATCTTGACGATCCCAAAGAGGATGTAGTAGGTTTGTTGTCGTTGTTTGTCTTGAATTCCGGTGTCGGAGGAGGAGATACCGACTGAGGCACAAAAACTGTCCCACTCGAACTTGGACTGTTTCCAGTTTGAGTGTATCCGAGGCCGAACCGATTTGATTGACCAAGACCAAGAAGTCTATCCAACTTACTCCTTCCTGAAGAGAATCGCTGTAAGTCATTCTTGAGTTGGAAAATGGTCTTTGTCATTTCCAGGTTATCCTGTCGAGCCTCGTTGTAGAGCTTTGAGAAGTGATTCGCGTTATCCACCAGATTTGTATGTTCCTTCTCAAGTTGCTCTTTGGACTCTTGAAGGGAAACATTTGCTTTTATCAGGTTTTCCCTTTCCACTTTAAGAGCGTTTGAGAGAGAAGTCGCTCTTTTTGCTTCTTCTTCGAGATCATGCACTCTCCCTCTCAAACTCTTGTTTTGCTTAGCCACTTTCTTTGAATCCCTGAAAAGTCTGTGGTAGGCTAGAGCAAAATCTTCACCTTCCGAATCATCCGATTCATTGTCCGTTGCATTCTTTTCAACAGTGGAGTTGGACAACGACTCGGATGTACTTGCCATAAAGCACATGAAGGGTGAAGATACGGACGCGTGGAATGCGGTGGAGCTCTTTTCTTCATCACTCGAAGACGACTCATTTGACGTTGAGTTGTCATCCCAAGTGACGACTTGCATCGCCTTCTTCTTTGCCGGATACTTGTTGGGACACTCCGTTGCAATGTGGCCGTAGCCTCGACATTTGAAGCATTGTAGTTGTCCCTCTGAACTTTTCTTATCCTTTGAGAAGTTCTCTTGCTTTCTTGACTTGTAACTTGAAGTACCCTTGCCTTTGTTCGACTTTCCGAAGGATGGAGATTTGTTTGAATTACCCCTTCGAAAGTTGCGGCGAAACTTCCTTGTCAAGAGAGCGAGCTGCTTCTCAAATTCCTCCATAGAAAGGTTCTCGTCATCGTCTGAGGAGGATGTATCCGCGTCTTCTTCCTTAGTTGTTTTCAACGCATAACCTAAAGACTTAGAAGTGGATGCCTTTCCAGAAGAATTGTTAGTAGTAAATGTCATTTCATAAGTTTGTAATGAACCAACTAATTCTTCTACACGTATTTCGTCCGGGTGTTTAATAGTTTCAATGGCAGTAACCTTTGGGCGAAATCGTTCAGCAAGAGTTCTTAAGATCTTTCTTACAATCTTAAATTCTGGAATCTTCTCTCCCAGGTTAGCACATGAGTTTACGATATCTTGCAATCGTGTATAGTAGTCCGTGAAAGATTCATTTTCTGCCATCAAGATAGAGTCAAACTTGCTCGTAAGCATTTGCAGTTTCTGAATCTTCACGAGGTTAGTTCCCTCATGTGTAACCTGAAGAACATCCCAGATTTCTTTCGCAGTCTCACATGCCGAGACGCGAGAGAATTCAGTTTGAGATAAGGCATTAAAAATAGCATTAATTCCCTTGCCATTGTAAGAAGATGAATCTAACTCTTCCTTGGTCCATTTCGACCTAGGTTTTAAGGTGTGAACATCACCAATAAATTCAGTTGGATTAGACCATCCTAATTCAATTGATTGCCACACCCGTTCGTCGATGGAAATTAAAAAGGCTTTCATCCGCACTTTCCAGTACGCATAATTTGTTCCATCGAAGAACGGGGGTCGGTTGATGTTTCCACCTTCAACCATTGTTTACAACCCTATTCCCGCTCTGATACCACTTGTTGGGTTATATGTAATAAGGATCTAAATAGGGGAAAAAACACCTAGAGGGGGGTGAATAGGTGTAAACGTATAAACACTCAAAAATCGTTGCGATAAAAACCCAATGCGAAAATAAAAATAATACGCAAGATTTTTACGTGGAAAACTCCATCACCGGAGTAAAAAACCACGGGACCGATAACACGGCAGAAATCCACTAGAATTAAAACACGTACAAGGTGATTTACCGTACACACTTACGACTCAACCTTTTCCATACGCTCCTAGAGGATCTTCTCCGCTCGCTCCACGACGCTTCTCGAATCCACGATCTGCGCCCAACGCCGAATCCACGGCGTCCAACGTCGAATCCACGACGTCCGACCGAATCCACGGTCTTCACCCAATAGCACCCTTCGAATCCACGAACGTGCCTCGCTCCGAATCCACGAGAGCGGTTGAACCTTGAATCCACAAGGACACGCGAATCCACGCGCCGATTTTTGGGGTAAATCGTTGTTTTTGGTGGTGATGATCCGCCGAATACTTAGATCAAAGATAGATCGGAAATACCATCTAAGTATTCATTAGTTTGATTCAACTCAAGATGTGAGTATGAAAACCTAGAATCAAACTAATCAATATAGATGAAGAAACATAGAGTATTCTCTAATGATTTCCTTTCTTCTCTATATGTGGATCTAGAGCCGTATAAAATGATATAAGAATATGACGGCTATTTCGATTCTTTTGGATTCACCCTAGAAAAAGAGTCATAGGGTCTATTTATAGGTTAGAAACCCTAGGAAGGAGATAAGAATCAAAAACCTAACATTTCTGGAAATTTTACGGACGGCGATCCGGATCGGATTAGCTGTGATCCGGATCGTCGTAACGAGTCAGGCAATTCCAGAAAAATGAAGGTTCGGGATCCGGATCGAATTGCTTGATCCGGATCGTTCATACAGTTCACCAAACATCAACGTTCGGGATCCGGATTGCGAAGCCTGATCCGGATCGTTCAAGGAAGATGGTAAACTCAGTGTTCGGGATCCGGATCAAGAGAGGCTACGATCCGGATTGAACTGGTGTATGAACGAACCACCTTCGGGATCCGGATCGAACAACCTGATCCGGATCCTGAACATGTCCCAAGTCCAGTTTTTGATTTTTATGCAATGAAAGATTCTTCCAAGTGTTTCTACACTACAAGAAGTATTCGGATCACACAAAATCTTTAGTAAAACATACCTGATCCTTTTGAATTCTTCTTTCTTGAGATTGAGTTAAATGATCCAACTTTCTTCACCTTCAATCTTCAAGACTTGAGACTTTCACGAAACTATGCCAACTCAAATTTCGTAACAGATTAGACCATCCTAATTCAATTGATTGCCACACCCGTTCGTCGATGGAAATTAAAAAGGCTTTCATCCGTACTTTCCAGTACGCATAATTTGTTCCATCGAAGAACGGAGGTCTGTTGATGTTTCCACCTTCAACCATTGTTTACAACCCTATTCCCGCTCTGATACCACTTGTTGGGTTATGTATAATAGGATCTAAATAGGGGAAAAAACACCTAGAGGGGGGTGAATAGGTGTAAACAATAAACACTCAAAAATCTTTGCGATATAAAACCCAATGCGGAAAAAATAAATAACACGCAGAGCTTTTTACGTGGAAAACTCCAAACCGGAGTAAAAAACCACGGGACCGATAACACGGTGAAATCCACTAGAATTAAACATGTACAAGGTGATATACCGTACTCACAGACGACTCAACCTTTTCCATACGCTCCTAGTTGATCTTCTCCGCTCGCTCCACGACGCTTCTCAAATCCACGATCTGCGTCCAACGGCGAATCCACGGCGTCCAACGTCGAGTCCACGACGTCCGACCGAATCCACGGTCTTCACCCAGTAGCACGCTTCGAATCCACGAACGTACCTCGCTCCGAATCCACGAGAGCGGTAGCACCTTGAATCCACAAGGCCACGCGAGTCCACGCGCCGATTTGGGATAAATCGTTGTTTTTTGGGTGGTGATGATCCGCCGAATACTTAGATTAGAAATAGATCGGAAATACCATCTAAGTATTCATTGATTTGATTCTACTCAAAATGTGAGTATGAAAACCTAGAATCAAATCAATCAATATAGATGAAGAAACATAAGATAGAATCTATGATTTTCTTTCTTCTCTATATGTGGATCTTAGGCCGTATATAAGATGACGGCTTTTAGGTTTAGTGGCTTCTTTTTGGATTATTGGATTAGCCCTAGAAAAAGAATCATAGGGTCTATTTATAGGTTAGAAACCCTTGGAAGAAGATAAGGATAAAAAACTATCCTTTTCTGGAATTTTACATGACGACGATCCGGATCGGAGTTCGGCGATCCGGATTGCAGTAGCAAGAAAAATAGTTTCCAGAAAAACGAAGGTTCGGGATCCGGATCGAAGTGCCTGATCCAGATCGTTCATACAGTTTCACCAAACATCAACGTTCGGGATCCGGATTGCAAAGCCTGATCCGGATCGTTCATAAAACATGGTAAAACCAGTGTTCGGGATCCGGATCAAAGGAGGCTGCGATCCGGATTGAACTGGTGTATGAATGAACAACCTTCGGGATCCGGATTGCAAAGTCTGATCCGGATCCTGAACATGTCCCATGTCCAGTTTTTGATATTTATGCAATTACAAGTTCATCCAAGTGTTTCTACACTGTAAGAAGTATTCGGATCACCAAAGATATTAAGTTAAACATACCTGATCCTTTTGAATTCTTCTTTCTTGAGATTGAGTTATATGATCCAACCTTCTTTACCTTCAATCTTCAAGGCTTAACCGAATTCACGAAATACGCCAACTTAAATTCCGTAACACTTTATAGCTAGTAGGATCATGTCTATGATCTTTATCTCATATTAAGAACATTTCTTTTACCTTCTCAACGACAAATCCTAAATATCTGTCTGGAGGTTGGGAAACTCTACTAGATCTTCGAAGTGGTTGTATGTACAATGGTTCTGATTGAGTAGAGATTTTTGGTCGATTATTATAGATTTGTTGCTCATCAGAGACATTCTCATTGAGCTCTATTTTCCTCCCACTACCTCCTTCTTGAATGAATAGTTTCTCAAGAAAAGAGGCATGCCGACTCACAATAATATTTTGATCCTGGGGAAAATAGAAATAGTATCCCAATGATTCTTTGGGATAACCAATGAATCTACCTTTATACGACCTCGCTTCCAATTTGTCTGTCTTCAGCTTCTTAACAAAAGTCGGACATCCCCAAATCTTGAGATGACCAAGAGTTGGCTTTCTACTATACCAAATCTCATATGGAGTGGTAGAATAGATTTGGAAGGTACTCTATTTAAAATATATGCAGCAGTGAGAAGAGCATACCCCCAAAGTGACATAGGCAAATCAGTGAAACTCATCATGGATCGCACCATATCTAATAAAGTGCGATTCCTCCGTTCAGATACTCCATTAAGTTCCGGAGTGCCGGGAGGAGTCCATTGAGAGATAATGCCATTTTCTTTGAGGTAGTTTAGAAAGTCTGTACTTAAGTACTCTCCTCCTCGATCTGATCGAAGAATTTTTATAAACTTTCCAGTTTGTTTTTCAACTTCATGTCTAAACTCTTTGAACTTTTCAAAGGCTTCAGATTTTTGTCTCATCAAGTAGGCATACCCATACCGTGAATAATCATCAGTAAATGTAATGAAGTAAACATAACCACCCCTGGCTTGCACATCAAATGGTCTGCATACATCAGTATGCACCAGGGCAAGTATATTAGTGGCTCTTTCTCCTTGTCCAATAAAGGGTAATTTGGTCATCTTTCCTTGAAGACATGATTCACAAGTCGGATATGGCTCGCAAGCCAATGAGCTCAAGAGCCCATCTTTCACCAATTTGTTAATCCTATCTTCACTGATATGACCTAATCTAAGATGCCACATATACTTGTGATCTACCTCTTCTTTAGGTCTTTTAGATCCTACGGCATTCATTTCCTGCTCAACTGTATTTACACTTGCATCCATATGTAAGTGATATAACTTGTCAATCATTGTTCCATAGCCTATCAATTTATTTCTCAAATAAATTAAGCAAGTATTTATTTTAAAAACAAATTTGCAACCAATCATTGATAATGAAGAAACAGAAATTAAGTTTCTACTAGCATTAGGAACGTAAAGACAATCTTTTAATTCTAAAACTATGCCTGACGGTAATAGTATAGGATAGGTCCCTACGGCTAATGCAGCAACTTTTGCTCCATTACCCACTCGTAGGGTGATTTCTCCTTCCTTCAGCCTTCTACTTTGTTTTAAATCCTGCATCGAGGTGCACAAGTGAGAAGTGCATGCAGAATCAATTATCCAAGTGGTAGTAGAACATACCGACAGACTAGTTTCAATAATGAGCAGGTCGGACTTACCTTCAGAAGGATTGTCCTTTGCCTTGTTCTTTAGGCTAGCAAGGTATTCGGGGCAGTTCCTTTTCCAATGGCCATCTCTATTACAGTGGAAACATTTTTCTGTAATGACCTTCTTAGAAACTTGTCTTTTGATATTACCCTTTGGCTTCTTGCTAGGTTTCTTATTTCTCCATTTAGACTTTCTCTTGGAGGAAGAAGCCCGTTCCATAGCCAAGATTGTCCCCTTGTTACCTTTTATTGTTCCCTCTGCTGTCACCAGCATATTCAAGAGCTCAGAGAGAGTGCACTGAATCTTATTCACTTGAAAGTTCATGACGAACTGCGAAAGTGAGTCAGGTAAGGACTGCAGAATTAAATCTGTCTGCAAGTCTGCATCCATCCGTAAGCCGAGCTTCTCAAGCTCCTCAATATCTTCAATCATTTTCAAACAATGATAATTAACTGATTGGCCTTCAGACATTCTTGCTCGAAATAACCGCTTTGATATCTCATATCGAGTAGAGCGGCTTTGTTCACTATACAGTTCCTGTAGGTGAAGTAGAATGGCTGATGCACTGCCCATGTGCTCATGTTGGCGTTGCAACTCGTTGCTCATCGATGCCAACATGTAGCACCTGACTCTATTATCGTCATCTATCCATTTTTTCATATGCAGCTCTCTTGTAGAATACCGGGATTTCGGATAGCGCACCGACCTCGCGAGATGGCATGGTGTGGATAAATCGCCTCGAGCGTGTTCCATATTGGATTACAGATGAGTTCGGGTCGACTTTGATCCACGCGGAAGCCCCAGGTTGATTCGGGGTTTTCCGGGTTTTGTCCGCCGTTAGAGGACTGGTTCCGAGAAAGCCTCGACTTCACAGTGGTGTGCAGAAAATTGGAAAACACTTGGAACAGGCGTATTTTCAGATTACAGCGGAGTTCGGGAGGTTCCGGACTGACGCGGAGGACCCGAAGGCGAAAAGTGGGTTGGAACTGGCAGTTTTGGAGCCGGTTTTTGGATTGAGCATACCGACTCCACGGTTGAGCTTTTTGAGGAGAAAAAGCTATGAACATGTGTATTTTTAGATTACAGCGGAGTTCGGAAGGTTCCGGGCGAAGGCGGAGGCCCCGAAGGCAAAAAGTGAGTTGTTAGAGGCTTTATGGATTATTTAATTAATATTTGTTAATTAATTAGTGGCATTTTGGGGTTTTGGTCTGGGAGGTTTAATTAAAAGAAAAAATTTAGTGATGTGTTTTGGATAAGGGAGTGGATTAGTGTGAATTGGGTTTTTGTGTGAGTTGGATATTTTTGGTGCATTTAATGCTCCCAACCACCCCTCCCTCTCTCTTTAATTAGCCTGTAGCTAATTAGCATCGCCACCTCACCACCTCCATCTCCTGCAAGTAGAGGAAGCAAAAGAAAACAGAGGAAAAGAAAAGAAAGGGAGAAAGAAGAAGAAGAAGAAGAAGGAAAGAAGGAAAGTGAAGATTTGGAGGAGCCTTGATGGTGAGGACTTCCTGCAGCAAGCCGCGGCGCCAAGTGGAGCATCGGAGCGCGCAAAGAGCTTCATTGAGGTATGTTGCAGATTTTTTAGAAGCTTGGTTACTTTGGTTTTGAGCTGGTTTGGACCTTTCGAGGAGGTTGGAGTGCTGTTGGTCGCGGCGTGGTGTGGAGGGGCCGCAGCCAAGGGGCGCGCGGTTGGGCTGCGCAGGGTGCGCGGGCGCAGCTGTGCGCCCCGCGCAGCAGGGCGCTGTGCAGTGGACACCAAGCCACTGCGCAGCACGCGGCAGGGCGCCGCGCAGCGGGCGCCAGGCCGCTGCGCAGTGCGCCTGGGCGCCGCGCAGCGCGCCTGGCCGCCGCGCAGCGGGCGCCAGGCAGCTGCGCAGCTTGCGCCTGGCCGCCGCGCAGCGCGGCAGGGCGCCGCGCGGCAAGCCCTGGCGCCGCGCGGCTGGCGTGGTTGTCGCGATGGCAGCAGCAGCTCCGCGCGCAGCGGCGCTCGCGCAGGAAGCTCCTCGCGCGGCGCGGAGCGTTTTCGACGGCCGGGGGCTCGTTTTGGCGTCGGCGACCGCGCATTTTGTCGTGTTCTCCTCTAATTTTGGTTTTTCCCCTTTTTGCTCTCGCAGGTCTTCATCAAGGGTGCGGCTTTCGGCGAGGTGCCATGCAGAGTCGGATCGTTTGCACGCCACACAGTTTCACCTAAGTTGGTCGGCTGTGAGGATCTGAGTTTTGGAAGTGAGCTTAGGACTAAGTATTTGGTGTTTTTGTGTGCAATTGGACTGGTATGTGCAAGAGTGGATTTTTTTTGTAAAGTGAGCATTTTTGGAGTGCAGAACTTGTGTATGTGTATGTGTGTGGGATGATTTAAGTAAATGGTGTTTGGGTTTTTTGGATTGTGTTGGTGCTGTGAGCTTTTATTCAAGTATGATGATGGATGGAGGACTTGCTTTAAGCTGGGAGCAAAAATAAAATTTATTGGCTTATGGATTTTGTTTTGTGCTGTTGGTGTCGAAATGTGGTGTGTGTGCTGTTCTGGAGGACTTGTGAGGGGTTGCAGGTGTTGTGATTAAGTGTTTTCCTTGTGGACCTTAATTACTTGTATGCATTGGAGCATGTAAAGGGGGTTGTGCAACTAGTGTGCAAATGTGTATTTTTGTTAAGAGAGCACCTAGTTATTAGTGTGCAGTTTTTAATTGGAGGGCTTGAGAGTGTGCTGTGGATTATGTAAACTAGTGAAGCACCCGCGCTACGCCGTGGATATAATTTTTTCAACAAATGTTATTTTTCATTTCATACTTTTCGGTAAATATTACCTAACCTACAAAATAACCATGCAGTCCACCAACATAAGTATAGAACAAAAGTAAGGTAAACACAAAGGAACATAAGCAAGCTAAGAAGAAAGAATCATCATAGTAAGGAACTAAACTTACAAATAAATAGTCAAAGCATAAAAATAATTATTCACACAAAATAATTTCTCACACAAAATAATCCTTCCACAAAGTAATTCTTCTCAATCGAATCCACTTTACATTTGGGAACTACAGTAACATTCACTTTACATCTGGAAACTTACAAACTTACAAATAAATACTCAAAACACAAAAATAATTATTAACACAAAATAATTCCTCACACAAAGTAATGCTTTCACAAAGTAATTCTTCACAATGTAATACACTTTACATTTGAAAACTACAGTAACATTTGGAAACTTACAAACTTAGAAAAGGAATTGAACTTATAAATTGATAATAGAATCCACTTTACATTTAAAAAACCACAGCAACATTTACAAATGATTCGCAAAGTGCGCTAACATTCACATTCGAAAACAGCACAAAATGGAGGTTGGGCAATATATTTTAGGATTAAATGAAATTTTTTAGGATCAAATGTAAGTTGGGCAACGTATTTCTTTTGTATTCCTCAACCAGGAACAGTTCAGCAGCATCAGAATCAACAGCAGTTGGGAGAAGAAGCAGCATCAGCAGTTGGAAGCACCAGTAGTTGCAGTGTAAGTAACCTGCAGCAGTTGCTGTAGTTTTGGTAGCAGTAGTAGCAGCAACAGAAACGCATTGAACCAAGGGGGGCAGTAACTTACTTGGAAGGTTTGTAGCAATTCGAAATATCTTATCTTTTTAATAAATAGATTAAAAGAAAAATTTGAGTTGGTTTTGAATTCAAAAGACCTACGTTGACCTATTTGGTCAATCGCCAGTGTGCAAGTTGCACCATTTACGAGACAAAAAAAGGCTATCTTCTAATCCGGACGTAATCTTGGAAATCCGAGATGACCGTTGTGATTGTATTGTCGAACTGAGCGAAATTCATATTCAGCACTTTTCAATCTGACGGTCGGATCTTCCAGAAATCAGTGAAGAAGCGGGCGAATGTCGCGACCATTGTATCAGTGGTCTGCGCACAGGGTCACTTAAGTAAATTACTGTAGATGAACAGTAACCCCAATTTCCGGATTTCCTTTGAGTGAAACGCTGACCAATTCACTGTTCGGATTCCGAACATAGAGATCCAGGTAGTCGTTTCGATCGGTTTCGACGATTTGGACGCAATGGTGTTGACGGAATTTCTGTTTGACGACCCTAGAGTCTCGAAAAGCGGGTTATACTATATTTCTGTACAGTATTGATGGACTGAGAATTTATCCGGGCATTTTCGTCGAAAAACAAAAATCGCTACCTGATAGGTTTCGCCGAGACGGACGTCGTGGCGAAGTCCATTTTTCGTTTCGACGACCAGAACACCTCGAAAAGCGTGAAATGCGGTGAAAATACGGCTTTTTGCACAGTAAACCCTTTACTTCTTGCCTCGTTTTGCGTGCCACCCGTCGGAAAAGGGCTGGGATGTGAGGAAATTGTACTGTGAAGGACTGGGATGGAAATGCTGGGCTGTGAGGGACTAAATCGCAATTGTGCATTTATACATTATATTATGCATGTTAGGGTTAGGGTTCCTTTAAACCCTAACCCCGTAGCCCCCTCACCCCCCAGCCGCAAGTACCAACTACTCCCTCCTCTCTGCCGCACTCCACGGGGGGTTGCGCGCCGGCCGCCGCCTCCTCGTCGCCGGAGAAGAAGGAGAAGAAAACACCTTCTTCATCTCGGGTTCAAGGTGGGTGGTCAGCTCCTAGAGACCCAGGGAGGCCCGGGCTGCAACTGAGGACTCCCCCGTGTCTGAGAAGCCGAGCGGAGGTGAACCCGGTGACAGCCGCCGCCGTGCGCCGCCGCGGGATCATCTTTCTCTCCTTCAACTTTCCGGCGAGGTGAGTTTATGTAACTTATCGCTTTAAACTCCCCCAAGAACCTATGCAGTCGCCTACTGACATCCAGAGGGTCACCCTCGTGCAGCCCAGGAACCTGCGGTGCTCCGGTTAACCGGCCGGGACAACCAAGTCGCCGGAATTATTATTCTTGGCCGATCGCGAGCGCCGTCGTCATCCGGCCGTCAAGCTCGAGATCAAGACTGGTAGATCTCGCCCTCTTGTCGACTGCAGCATCCCCACAAAGTTGGGGGACCATCGGGTGAGGAACGGACCCGATCGGACGTGCCCTAGATCCGGTCTTCTTCTCCCATTGGCCGACCTTCGCCGCCCGGCGCCGCCGCTCACCCGCGCCGCCGGCCGTCGCCACCAGAAGCTTCCTGCCACCGAGTGGGACCTTGTGGTCCAAGTTGCGCCGGCCCAGAGGCACTCGGCCGGAATCCGCCATTAAAGCCCTTCAAGGTTTCCCGAGCTCGGTTGGGTTGGCCGCCGGCGACCGCCGCCGCACCCAGCCGCCGCGCCGCGACCCAGGTAAGCTGGTTTGAGCACTTTGAGATGTTACATAGGGTTGCATGCCAGTTCTAACGTGGGTGCTGTAACCTCTGTAGTTGCACCCGTTTTTGCCATCAAGCTTGACCTCCGGCCATCTCCGACGCCCCGGGCTCCGGCCACCTGCCCAGGTAGGACCTATACACCATTTATATGATCCCTACCATTTTGTTTTGGGCCGAGAGACCCCTGTAATTGAGCTATAATCTTGCACCCGAATTATCCATTTCGGGCTTTGCCTCCGGCCGCCGCCGCCTCCGGCAGCCGGCGGTGGACCCAGCATGGACCAACCATCTTCTGGGAGGGTAATGTAACCTGTGCTCACCTTGGCTTCAGGTCTGAACTCGGTTTGGCTAAGACTTGGCCAAACCGAGCCTTGGCTTTTTGGTGGTGCTGCTCCGGCGACTTCTCCGGCCACCCTCCGGCGCGCCACAAGTGAGCACCTCACTTCTCTAGCCTCAGGGTACACCATGCTCACAGTAAATTGTTATCTAATCATGTGTATGATAAGAAGTAGCTATGTCACATAATAGAACTCAAATGTTTATGGGCCAACTTTGCCCTCGGGTTCCGTGCCAGCCCAGGCTGGTGAGCACGAGCTTCGTCTCGTCAAAACGGACGCGACAGAACTTACAGTGCTGCTTTTGGATTCCCGGATTTCAAGAACGAGTCGGAACAGCATTGAAAACAAAGCTTTTATGCTTTTTAGCGAAGTTTAAGTGTGTAACTTGCTAATGTAACCATATGGACAGTATTTTAATAGTGTAAACATGTCTCTAAACATTTTGTTAGAGTTCCGTGGGTTCTTGTTGAACGGGAATCGGACCTTGCTCCGTAATCGGCTTTATTGTCCCGTGTTCGCGTTTCGTCACTGTAGTGTTATCGGGATGGGTATGAGTGGGTCTGTTTCTGATTACAGTTGCTGTTCAGGTCCCAGCAGTTCAGCACCAACCTCCCAGTGACTAGGGGGAGTTCGGGATCGGCCTACATCGAGGTGGGTTTTTGCTTTGGGTTTTAGCGTCGGGTTTCCGGCAATCGTACCTTGTTTAATATAAGTAATTAATTGTGCTAACATGGTAGTTTCGTGGTACTATGGTTACTTTGCTCGGTTATGTGGTACTATAGTTACTTTGCTCGGTTATGTGGTACTATGGTTACTTTGCTCGAGGCTGCAGCACGCGCACCCGCGGTTTGGCCACCGCAAAGGTTGCGCTTTTCCGGAAAAGTGGTCCATGACCCGTGTATACCCACAGGACGGCGTGGGGCCTCTTTAGTTGTGGGGCTTGGATGCGCCGAGGTGTGAGCGGTGCGACCCGTCGGTTTAGTTGTCCGACGTGGGAGCGGTGCGACCCATTCGGTTTAGTTGTCCGACTTGGGCGCGGTGCGATCCGTCGGTTTAGTTGTCCGACGGGATCGGGTATTGCAGGTTTACAGGTGTTTGATTTTACTTTTCCCTTGCGAGGGTGGTTGCTCCGGATAGACTACGGTTGGACGTTTTCTTTACCTGCTTTACTATTATCACTTTTGTTTAGTCGCTGACTTCCCACTTTGCGACAGGGTCCTACAGGGGGGAGAGTTAGGCGACGGTGAGGCCGCGGCTAGAGGTTTTGGGTCCCAGGAGACTGGAACAGTACTTTACCTCTAACTTTCGCATTCCATTTATTATTTGTAGACTGTGGATGGTTCTCGATACCCTCGTGGGGTCGGTGTGGATGTCGGTATGGTGACAAATGAATTGTTTGGTTTTCTTTACATCTCTGTGGGCCGCTTTGGAAAATAAAATAGCAAATAAAAGAACAGATTGCGAAAACTACTATTTCAAAACTCGGGTGCCGTGTGGGCACCGTTTTCAAAACCTTGTGGATTTATGGTTTGCGAAAATGGATTTCAAAACCTAAGTGTCGTGTGGGCACTGTTTTCCAAACCCCTGAGTTTATGTTGCTTTCGAAAAAGGATTTTCAAAATATGGGTGCCGGGTGGGCGCCGTTTCAACAACTATGGGTTTTATCCTTTCAAACTAATCGGCCGTGAGTTTATTCAGCATATTGTGAATGGTTGTATGAATGGATTGTTGTGATTGAATGTTTACTCGTTATTGAACATTGTACAAACCGCGACGCCGTGCATATACGGGGGAGACTCTGCCCGTTTGTAGAGTGATCCTGTATATGCGGCGGATCTGGGCACGCGCCGGGGAAGAAGGTTTTCAAAAAAAAAAAAAAAATACATACCTTTTGTAATCCGTTTCCGCTAAATTAATCCCCCGGGGCGTGACAGATTAAGATGGTATCAGAGCCTTGCTTTCAATCACAACAATTGGTGCCGACGTCCACAGGAATACCCCACTTAACTACAAAGGAATGGAATGGATAGGTCGTAGGAGAGTAGGACGCGAGTGATCGAGGGGGGGGGGAAACGAGTCCGAGTCCTCTTCTCTCGACAGGTGGTCCGTGGTTTGTTAGTGGAGTCCAGAGCTGACTCATGCTTTTGTGTACAGCAATGGCCCGTACTAGATCATCGGCCGAGGATGCAGGGGCAGACGCGACGACGTCGACGGCCGCACAGAACCAGCTCCTGCGACAACAACTGAGGGACATGGCGGGGCAGCTGGCGACTCTCACGTCTCACGTGCGTCAGTTGACGCAGCAACAACCGGCCGCGACGGTGACGGTCGCCACCGCCCCTCCGCAGGGGCAAGGCGCGCCGACGACGGGGGTCAGCGCAGGAGTGGCCCCTACAGCGACTGCCGCAGACGAGGTACCTCCACCCCAGACGACGACACCAGCGGCGGTAACCGCGACAGCAACTGCGGGACCGGCGCCGGGAAGCACCGGCGGGGGTGCCTCGGGGGAGACTGTGGTCACCCCTTTCCCTTCTGTGGCTGCCGCCGCCACGGGGGAGGGGTCAGTTCCGCTGACTGAGCGGGACCGCGTGCGGGCCAACCTGGCCGACTTTAAGAAGTACGACCCACCCACGTTCGACGGGGAGACGACTGATCCCTGGGTCGTCGAGAAGTGGGTGGGATCGATGGAGAAGTTATTCGAGGACTTACTCATGGAGGATGGCGAGCGGGTTCCCCTGGCGGTTCACTTCCTGGAGGGGAACGCCCGCTTATGGTGGAAGACGGTACGCCCTAATCCCACAAAGGGCGTCGCCGCACTTCCGTCATGGACAGCGTTCAAACAGGAGCTGTTTGGAGCTTTCTTCACAAGCAGTGTTAAAAAGAAGTTGGAAGACGACCTGAACCACATTCAGCAGGGCAGTAAGACAGTGATGGCTTATCAGCGCGAATTTGTACGACTGGCCAACTGCGTCCCTTTCGTTATAAGGGACGAGTCCCACAAGGCGCAACTTTTCATCGACGGATTACGGAGTGATATTTTCGAAGTGGTGCAAGCGGCCGATTTGCACACTTTTCAGAAGGTGGTCGACAGGGCCACGGTGGTGGAGCGCGGGTTCGCGGTTACGCGCGCCAGGAGGGAGGGCCCGGCGCACCATGAAGAAAGGAAGCGACAGCAGCAGTACTCCGGGGGAGGCTCTTCTAGTGAAAGCCGACCCCCCAAGCGGTGGAGGCCACAGTCGGGATCTCGGAGTGCACCGGCAGGAGGGCCGAGGACGGGAGACAGGCCTTGTGTTATATGTGGGGGAGGGCACCGAGTGGGAGATTGCCCCCAAAGGGGTGACCATTGCTTCCGATGCGGCAAACAGGGGCACTTTCGCCGTAACTGTCCCTTAGCCTGGGGATCTGCGTCCTCCGCAGCTTCTACGCCCTCGCCATACCTGTCGGGGCGGGGGAAAACTCCTGTGGGGTCGACTTCTAGACCCCCTGCACCAGGGCGAGAGGAGGATTGGCAGCCACAACCTGGCGGGCGAGTTTTCTCGATGACCCGCCTAGAGACGGATCGTCCGGAAATCAGCAAGAAAACCAGTGGGACCCATGACTCAAGTGAATAGCAACTCCTGATTTCGGTCCCCTCGTGATCGGTCGTTGGCCATTTCACTGTCCAAAATCCAAACCTAGTAGTATGAGTAGACGATTCTAGTTTTTTTTTTTAAGTTGTAAGTTTCGGGGACGAAACTTCTTTTAAGTTGTAAGTGATGTAGCAATTCGAAATATCTTATCTTTTTAATAAATAGATTAAAAGTAAAATTTGAGTTGGTTTTGAATTCAAAAGACCTACGTTGACCTATTTGGTCAATCGCCAGTGTGCAAGTTGCACCATTTACGAGACAAAAAAAGGCTATCTTCTAATCCGGACGTAATCATGGAAATCCGAGATGACCGTTGTGATTGTATCGTCGAACTGAGCGAAATTCATATTCAGCACTTTTCAATCTGACGGTCGGATCTTCCAGAAATCAGTGAAGAAGCGGGCGAATGTCGCGACCATTGTATCAGTGGTCTGCGCACAGGGTCACTTAAGTAAATTACTGTAGATGAACAGTAACCCCAATTTCCGGATTTCCTTTGAGTGAAACGCTGACCAATTCACTGTTCGGATTTCGAACATAGAGATCCAGGTAGTCGTTTCGATCGGTTTCGACGATTTGGACGCAATGGTGTTGACGGAATTTCTGTTTGACGACCCTAGAGTCTCGAAAAGCGGGTTATACTGTATTTCTGTACAGTATTGATGGACTGAGAATTTATCCGGGCATTTTCGTCGAAAAACAAAAATCGCTACCTGATAGGTTTCGCCGAGCCGGACGTCGTGGCGAAGTCCATTTTTCGTTTCGACGACCAGAACGCCTCGAAAAGCATGAAATGCGGTGAAAATGCGGCTTTTTGCACAGTAAACCCTTTACTTCTTGCCTCGTTTTGCGTGCCACCCGTCGGAAAAGGGCTGGGATGTGAGGAAATTGTACTGTGAAGGACTGGGATGGAAATGCTGGGCTGTGAGGGACTAAATCGCAATTGTGCATTTATACATTATATTATTGTAATGAACCTGACCTCACGGCAGCCCGTGGATCCTCTTATGGTATGGCTAGGGTAATTGCGGGTGATGGAAGTTACCTTAGCAACCTAAGGGGGTCCAGCTGGGAGGTGTTCTCGAGGGATGATGGCCGGGTACACCTGATCCTTGGATGGCCTCGATGATGCAGAGTTGAGAGGTGGTTCGAGGAGATGATGGGAATTGGTAATCTCAATTCCAATGGCGGATAAGATCGCTTGAGAGGGGAAGAGGAAGGAGTGGGGGGAGAAGAAGATAGAAGAGGATTGGGGAAGAAGAGAGAAGAAGGTGAGGGAAGAGAAGGGAAATGTAATATATTCTTTCATAGTTTATTTACAGGTATGAGTTATCTATTTATACTTCTACTAATTGGGGGGATCGGTTTGCAATTCTTTACAAGGACGGGGTGAATTACATTGTGTTGTGGGCTTGTGGGCCTCGCTGGTATGGGCCACAGGGCCTCCCAGAAGTCCACTTGGCTATACTATGGTTGCCCGGACCTTTCTCTACTTCTCCCGCTTGTATGGGCCCCGCTCGGCTTCCGACGGCCCGGCCCACAATGCTATCCACTTCAGCCGCCTTATCCAGAAGCTTCCCCAGATCCCCTTCACTTCTCATCCCCCTGTCGCTTTACCCTATCTCCTAAAGATCCTACCATTACAATCCCTCCCCCTTCAGAAGATCCTTGTCCTCAAGGATCGAACGCCGGAAACTGAGACTTGAGGAATCGATAGTCCTCCCACGTGGCCGATTCCTCTGGTAGGTTGCTCCATTTCACCAGCACTTGGGTGATGGCCCGGTTGTTGCGGGGGACCATCCTCCTGTCTAACACTCGCTCGGGCTCCGCGAGCAGCCGCCCTTCCTCTCCAACTAAGGGCACGGTGGGGGTCACAGGAACCCCTTCGGCAGGGCTCCGTTTGAGGAGCGAGACGTGGAAGACAGGGTGGATCTTGGACCCCTCCGGTAGCCTGAGGCGGTAAGCGACGCTCCCGATTTTTTCCAACACCTCGAAAGGTCCGTAGTACCTTGAGGTGAGCTTAACGTTCTTCCTCACAGCAACCGTGAGCTGCCGGTATGGCTGTAGCTTGAGGTAAGCAAAGTCGCCAACTTTGAATTCCCGGTCCACTCTGTGTTTGTCGGCAAATTGCTTCATCCTGAGCTGAGCTCTTTGGAGCTGGTGCCTCAGTTCCCTTGTTAGCTCTTCTCTCTCCCGGCTCCATCCCCGTAGGTTCTCTGAAGTATCCGCCCCCAGGTGGGCCACTAGATGGTTTGGCGGGGGTTGACCGTAGAGTGCTTGGTAGGGGGTAGTACCCAGGGATGTGTGGTGGTTCGTATTGTACCACCACTCGGCATGCGTAAGCCACTTATGCCACTTGTGGGGGTGTTGGAAGCATAAGCACCTTAAGTAAGTTTCTAGGCACTTGTTGAGCCTCTCTGTCTGCCCGTCGGACTGGGGGTGGTACGCAGAGCTCATGTGCAGTTTCGTGCCCATCAGCTGGAATAAGCCTTGCCAAAACTGGCTGGTGAACACTCTATCCCGGTCAGTCACGATCACCTCAGGTAATCCATGTAGCCTATAAATAGTGTCGAAAAATGCGCGAGCTACTTCTGTGGCAGTGTAGGGATGAGTGAGCGCGATGAAGTGGCCATACTTGGTAAGGCGATCTATAATTACCAAGATGGAGTCCTTTCCCTCGGACTTTGGAAGCCCTTCGATGAAATCCATGCTTATCTCCTTCCAAATCTGTGTCGGGATGGGCAGTGGTTGGAGCAGTCCGGCGTAGGGAGTGTGGTCTGTTTTGTTGGTAATGCACACTGTACAGCTCTTTATCATCTGCTTCACTTCTGTTCTTAACCCTGGCCAGTAGAATGCCTGTTTGATCCTTTTGTAAGTGTGCTGCTGCCCCGAGTGACCCCCCAGGGGAGAGGCATGCATCTGAACCAAAATCGTTCTCCGTAGCTCCCCCCCAGATCCAATGTATATCCGGCCCTTATATTTGATTAGCCCTTGGCTGTAAGTGTATGACCCGGTGTCCTGGGGCTGCAAGGTGAGTCTGGTGATGAGTTTCTTGCATGCTTCATCTCCCTCATAGCTCCTGGTCACTTCCTCTACCCATTCAGGCACCACAGTGGTGACTGCTTGTAGGATGCCATCCTCAAAACCTCTCCTTGACAGGGCGTCGGCCGCTTTGTTCTCCTTTCCCTTCTTGTAACTGATACTGTAGTCCAATCCCATGAGTCGTAACATTCCCTTCTGCTGAATGGCAGTGGTTATCCGTTGCTCCAAAAGATATTTCAAGCTCTCGTGATCGGTCTTGATTACGAACCGTCGAGTGCCAAGATAGTGACGCCATTTTGACACGGCCAATAATATTGCGAGGAATTCTTTCTCGTATGTTGAGAGCCCCAAGTTTTTCTTGCCAATTGCCTTACTAAGGTATGCGATGGGTCTCCCATCCTGAGATAGGACTGCCCCGATTCCCCGGCCGCTTGCATCAGCCTCGATGACAAACGGTTTTGAGTAGTCCGGCATTGCGAGTACGGGTGCTTCAGACATTGCCTTCTTAAGCTCCTCGAAGGCCTTGGTGGCTTCTTCACCCCACTGAAAGTTGCCCTTCTTGAGAAGCTCCGTGAGAGGTTTGCTTATCACTCCATACCCTCTAACAAACCTTCGGTAGTACCCGGTGAGCCCCAAGAAGCCCCTCACACCTCTGACAGTTTTTGGAGTCGGCCATTGCACCATGGCCTCCACCTTGCTTGGATCTGTGGACACCCCTTGGTCAGTGATGACATACCCCAAGTGGCCCACTTGCCTTTGCCCAAAAAAGCATTTGGTCCGCTTGGCATAGAGCTCGTTAGCCTTCAGTATCTCCAATGCGCATCCCAAGTGGGTTGCATGAGCTTCTAGTGTCTTGCTATAGACTAAAATATCGTCAAAAAATACCAATACATATTTGCGGAGAAGTGGGGAGAATACCTCGTTCATTATGGCTTGGAATGTCGCGGGCGCGTTTGTTAGCCCAAACGGCATCACCCGAAACTCATAATGTCCCACATGAGTTTTGAAAGCCGTCTTTGGGATGTCTTCCGTGCACATCCGGATTTGGTGGTATCCCGATCGCAAGTCGATCTTTGAGAAATACCTCGACCCTCCCAATTCGTCCAAGAGATCGTCGATAAGTGGAATTGGATACTTATCCTTGATGGTGAGCTGGTTTAGTTGCCTATAGTCAACGCAAAATCGCCAACTCCCGTCCTTCTTTTTAACGAGGAGAACTGGCGACGCGTAGGGACTGTGGCTCGGCTGAATCACCCCAGTTTGCAGCATCTCTCGAATTAATCTCTCTATTTCATTCTTTTGCTCGTAAGTGTAACGGTAAGGTCGCAAGCTCACAGGTTGGGAGTTTGGAAGTAAAGGTATCCTGTGGTCTTGAATCCTCACAGGGGGTAACCCTGTGGGTTCCAGGAAGAGCCCAGCATACTTTTGCAACACTTGCTGTATCACTTCGGGCACCTCCTCCTCTTGACCCACCTCTTCTGTTACCCACTGAGCTACAGCACAGCAACTCCCTTCAGCCAGCTCTTCCTGCAGCTGCTTGGCTGTGATGTGCCTCAATCTGGCTGCCTCAGTCATGCCCTGAAGAGGTATCTTCTTTTCCCCTTTCGATATGGTGACAATGTTGCTTTGGTAGTCAAAAGTCACTGGCCCATGCGCCTTTAGCCAGTCAATCCCTAGTATCATGCTACTCCCCTCTAGCCTGATGACCCTCAGGTCTGCAGTGTACCTCTCCCCTTGCATATCCCAAGTAAAGTTTGGGCACTTAAGCTTGCTCAACACCTTTTGCCCGTTTGCAACTGTCACCAACAGGGGTGTAGTTATCGAAATCTGGGCCTTGGTGATCTTGGCTACCCTTATGTCTATGAAACTGTGGGTGCTCCCGGTGTCTATGAGTATGGACAGTGCCTTCTCCTTAGCCTCCCCTTGAATCTTAATGGTATCCTGGGCATTCTCTGCACTCAGGGCATGTACTGATAGCCCTGTCTCTCCTTCTTCTTCACTGTTATTGCCTGGATCTTCTTCTTCTTCTTCTTGCAGATTGTCTTCATCAAAAATTTCAGTGATCTCATGGGATGCTTGCAGCATGTTTACTGCTTGGGGCTTGCATTGGTGGCCTGGGTGGTATTTGTCCCCACACCTGAAGCAAAGCCCTGCAGCCCTCCTCTGCTCAAACAGCTGCCTGTTGGGAGGTGCCCTCTCCCCAGTTGGCCGGAATGGACCCTTGGCAGCCTCGGCTGGTCTGCTGGTGATTGCTGGGTTTGTTCCCCTATAGCTGAGGGAAGGGTGACTGCCCCCTTGATTCTTGAACATCAGTTTTCCCCTCTTCATCACAGCAGCAATATTTTGCTCTTGCAATTTAGCTTGTTCATATGCTTGTAGCAATGTTTTGGGTTGTAACATCTTAACTGCTGGCCTAATCTCTTCTTTGAGGCCACTCAGGAAGCTGGACAGGAAATACTCTTGAGTGAATTGTGATTTGGTGGTCAGCAACCTAGCTCGCAGGTCTTCGAATTGCTCCTGATACTCCTCCACGGAGTTGTGTTGGGTTAGTTTGTTGAACTCTTCCACCACGTCATTAAGACCCTTGCCGTCGAAGCGTTTGCATACCTCCTCGGTAAAGTCCCTCCAATCCACAGCCTCGTGCTCGGCCATGTACCCTTGGAACCACATGTCTGCCTTGGCTTCTAAGTGTAGTGCTACAATTTCTAACTTCTGTTGCTCCTTTATACCATATATATCAAAATACCTCTCGCATCTCCTAACCCAGTTTCTTGGTTGCTCGCTTGTGAACATTGGAAAGTCCAACCTCGGAAAGGGGAGGTGTGTACTGGACCTTCCTGGCAGACCTTGCACACTGCTGTCCTCCCTTGCAATAGGAATTGGTGGGGTAGGGAGTAAGCCCCTCTCCCCTGCGTGTCCGGATGAGGAAGCTCCTGGCGTTGGCAACTGTTGTGGTGAGTTCATCAGTAGTTCCATAATTTGCTCTAACTTCTTCGAGGTGTTTGCCGATTCTCTGTATAAGGCATCATAGTGGGCTTGCCCCTCGGTGCGAATGGCTTCGATCCGCCCGCCGATGGCCTCGAACCTCCGCTCGTGTCCCGCTGCCAATTCTTGAAACTGCTGCTCCAGCGCACGGACATGGTCATCGAGCGTCTTCAACCGGGTTCCGTCGGCCATTTTTTTACTGATATATTTAAATCGGTTGCTCCTCGCTGACCCAATCTTACTGTGACCGTGCAGAATTTGAAAGGGAAATTCACAGTCGGCTCAGCTTAGCAGTGGCTTCCCTTTGTCGAGGCTCAGCAGTGCTGGCCCTCGCAGCGCGGGTAGCTGCTCCGCGGCCCAACTCTCAATTTCAAGGGAAATCGGAATCGGAATTGCGGTACACTGCGCTAGTCCCTGGGGTCGAGGCTAGCTCTGATACCAAATTGTAATGAACCTGACCTCACGGCACCCCGTGGATCCTCTTATGGTATGGCTAGGGTAATTGCGGGTGATGGAAGTTACCTTAGCAACCTAAGGGGGTCCAGCTGGGAGGTGTTCTCGAGGGATGATGGCCGGGTACACCTGATCCTTGGATGGCCTCGATGATGCAGAGTTGAGAGGTGGTTCGAGGAGATGATGGGAATTGGTAATCTCAATTCCAATGGCGGATAAGATCGCTTGAGAGGGGAAGAGGAAGGAGTGGGGGGAGAAGAAGATAGAAGAGGATTGGGGAAGAAGAGAGAAGAAGGTGAGGGAAGAGAAGGGAAATGTAATATATTCTTTCATAGTTTATTTACAGGTATGAGTTATCTATTTATACTTCTACTAATTGGGGGGATCGGTTTGCAATTCTTTACAAGGACGGGGTGAATTACATTGTGTTGTGGGCTTGTGGGCCTCGCTGGTATGGGCCACAGGGCCTCCCAGAAGTCCACTTGGCTATACTATGGTTGCCCGGACCTTTCTCTACTTCTCCCGCTTGTATGGGCCCCGCTCGGCTTCCGACGGCCCGGCCCACAATGCTATCCACTTCAGCCGCCTTATCCAGAAGCTTCCCCAGATCCCCTTCACTTCTCATCCCCCTGTCGCTTTACCCTATCTCCTAAAGATCCTACCATTACAATTATGCATGTTAGGGTTAGGGTTCCTTTAAACCCTAACCCCGTAGCCCCCCCCCCCCCCCCCAGCCGCAAGTACCAACTACTCCCTCCTCTCTGCCGCACTCCACGGGGGGTTGCGCGCCGGCCGCCGCCTCCTCGTCGCCGGAGAAAAAGGAGAAGAAAACACCTTCTTCATCTCGGGTTCAAGGTGGGTGGTCAGCTCCTAGAGACCCAGGGAGGCCCGGGCTGCAACTGAGGACTCCCCCGTGTCTGAGAAGCCGAGCGGAGGTGAACCCGGTGACAGCCGCCGCCGTGCGCCGCCGCGGGATCATCTTTCTCTCCTTCAACTTTCCGGCGAGGTGAGTTTATGTAACTTATCGCTTTAAACTCCCCCAAGAACCTATGCAGTCGCCTACTGACATCCAGAGGGTCACCCTCGTGCAGCCCAGGAACCTGCGGTGCTCCGGTTAACCGGCCGGGACAACCAAGTCGCCGGAATTATTATTCTTGGCCGATCGCGAGCGCCGTCGTCATCCGGCCGTCAAGCTCGAGATCAAGACCGGTAGATCTCGCCCTCTTGTCGACTGCAGCATCCCCACAAAGTTGGGGGACCATCGGGTGAGGAACGGACCCGATCGGACGTGCCCTAGATCCGGTCTTCTTCTCCCATTGGCCGACCTTCGCCGCCCGGCGCCGCCGCTCACCCGCGCCGCCGGCCGTCGCCACCAGAAGCTTCCTGCCACCGAGTGGGACCTTGTGGTCTAAGTTGCGCCGGCCCAGAGGCACTCGGCCGGAATCCGCGATTAAAGCCCTTCAAGGTTTCCCGAGCTCGGTTGGGTTGGCCGCCGGCGACCGCCGCCGCACCCAGCCGCCGCGCCGCGACCCAGGTAAGCTGGTTTGAGCACTTTGAGATGTTACATAGGGTTGCATGCCGGTTCTAACGTGGGTGCTGTAACCTCTGTAGTTGCACCCGTTTTTGCCATCAAGCTTGACCTCCGGCCATCTCCGACGCCCCGGGCTCCGGCCACCTGCCCAGGTAGGACCTATACACCATTTATATGATCCCTACCATTTTGTTTTGGGCCGAGAGACCCCTGTAATTGAGCTATAATCTTGCACCCGAATTATCCATTTCGGGCTTTGCCTCCGGCCGCCGCCGCCTCCGGCCGCCGGCGGTGGACCCAGCATGGACCAACCATCTTCTGGGAGGGTAATGTAACCTGTGCTCACCTTGGCTTCAGGTCTGAACTTGGTTTGGCTAAGACTTGGCCAAACCGAGCCTTGGCTTTTTGGTGGTGCTGCTCCGGCGACTTCTCCGGCCACCCTCCGGCGCGCCACAGGTGAGCACCTCACTTCTCTAGCCTCAGGGTACACCATGCTCACAGTAAATTGTTATCTAATCATGTGTATGATAAGAAGTAGCTATGTCACATAATAGAACTCAAATGTTTATGGGCCAAATTTGCCCTCGGGTTCCGTCCCAGCCCAGGCTGGTGAGCACGAGCTTCGTCTCGTCGAAACGGACGCGACAGAACTTACAGTGCTGCTTTTGGATTCCCGGATTTCAAGAACGAGTCGGAACAGCATTGAAAACAAAGCTTTTATGCTTTTTAGCGAAGTTTAAGTGTGTAACTTGCTAATGTAACCATATGGACAGTATTTTAATAGTGTAAACATGTCTCTAAACATTTTGTTAGAGTTCCGTGGGTTCTTGTTGAACGGGAATCGGACCTTGCTCCGTAATCGGCTTTATTGTCCCGTGTTCCCGTTTCGTCACTGTAGTGTTATCGGGATGGGTATGAGTGGGTTTGTTTCTGATTACAGTTGCTGTTCAGGTCCCAACAGTTCAGCACCAACCTCCCAGTGACTAGGGGGAGTTCGGGATCGGCCTACATCGAGGTGGGTTTTTGCTTTGGGTTTTAGCATCGGGTTTCCGGCAATCGTACCTTGTTTAATATAAGTAATTAATTGTGCTAACATGGTAGTTTTGTGGTACTATGGTTACTTTGCTCGGTTATGTGGTACTATGGTTACTTTGCTCGGTTATGTGGTACTATGGTTACTTTGCTCGAGGCTGCAGCACGCGCACCCGCGGTTTGGCCACCGCAAAGGGTGCGCTTTTCCGAAAAAGTGGTCCATGACCCGTGTATACCCACAGGACGGCGTGGGGCCTCTTTAGTTGTGGGGCTTGGATGCGCCGAGGTGTGAGCGGTGCGACCCGTCGGTTTAGTTGTCCGACGTGGGAGCGGTGCGACCCATTCGGTTTAGTTGTCCGACTTGGGCGCGGTGCGATCCGTCGGTTTAGTTGTCCGACGGGATCGGGTATTGCAGGTTTACAGGTGTTTGATTTTACTTTTCCCTTGCGAGGGTGGTTGCTCCGGATAGACTACGGTTGGACGTTTTCTTTACCTGCTTTACTATTATCACTTTTGTTTAGTCGCTGACTTCCCACTTTGCGACAGGGTCCTACAGGGGGGAGAGTTAGGCGACGGTGAGGCCGCGGCTAGAGGTTTTGGGTCCCAGGAGACTGGAACAGTACTTTACCTCTAACTTTCGCATTCCATTTATTATTTGTAGACTGTGGATGGTTCTCGATACCCTCGTGGGGTCGGTGTGGATGTCGGTATGGTGACAAATGAATTGTTTGGTTTTCTTTACATCTCTGTGGGCCGCTTTGGAAAATAAAATAGCAAATAAAAGAACAGATTGCGAAAACTACTATTTCAAAACTCGGGTGCCGTGTGGGCACCGTTTTCAAAACCTTGTGGATTTATGGTTTGCGAAAATGGATTTCAAAACCTAAGTGTCGTGTGGGCACTGTTTTCCAAACCCCTGAGTTTATGTTGCTTTCGAAAAAGGATTTTCAAAATATGGGTGCCGGGTGGGCGCCGTTTCAACAACTAAGGGTTTTTTCCTTTCAAACTAATCGGCCGTGAGTTTATTCAGCATATTGTGAATGGTTGTATGAATGGATTGTTGTGATTGAATGTTTACTCGTTATTGAACATTGTACAAACCGCGACGCCGTGCATATACGGGGGAGACTCTGCCCGTTTGTAGAGTGATCCTGTATATGCGGCGGATCTGGGCACGCGCCGGGGAAGAAGGTTTTCAAAAAAAAAAAAAAAATACATACCTTTTGTAATCCGTTTCCTCTAAATTAATCCCCCGGGGCGTGACAAGGTTTTTGATCAATTCTTCAACTCCATCATCATCTTCTTCTTCTCCTCCTCGTCCTTCTATTCTGTTAGCAGCAGCAGGTAGAGAAGCCCCCTGCAAACTGAGTTCAAATTGATTTCAGTCATTTCATCTAAAGTAATTTTGCAATTATAAGAATCAAACTTCAACATATTTGGAGATAACAGTTTCTTGTTTAGCCAATCTTATGTAATAGAGAACGCAAGATGATTTTTCGATAGTTAAAAGAATACAGGAACAAAAACCATTTGAGGTACAGTATAGAGCACTCCTCTAGTATGTTACCAATATCATAGCCAACATTTGAATTCATTAGAATTCAATTCAATTTATTCTTAACCTTCTCTAACATTATTCTCAAACAATGTGTATATAGTCTAACTTGTTCACACAATATTCTACCTTAATGTGAATAAATACGAACAATATCATAGCTAACATTTAAATTCATTAGAATTCAATTCAATTTATTCTTAACCTTCTCTAACATTATTCTCAAACAATGTGTATATAGTCTAACTTGTTCACACAATATTCTACCATAATGTGAATAAATACGAATGTAGTAGCTACAACAAAAAACGAAAGCAAGACAAACTATTGAATCAGATCTAACAAAGGATCCATCATTGGAAGGGAAGCTCATCACAGCAAACACCCGAGCTCGCAAGGAACAGTTCAAGCAAGAACTAAGAAATTAAATCCAAAAATCTCACTTCTAAACTTTGGCACATGTCTTCATAGATGTATCTTTAGACTAATCTTATAAACGCAATCTATAAATATGATATAGAATATAACAACAAAAAGTTAATAAAGTTGTGTTACCTCGTAGAACTTTACATAGTTGGAGTTTAAACCGCAATACTTTAGGTCCTCAAGTTATCCAAAATCAGAGAAGAAATTAATACACCCCACAGTTTACATTAATGAGTTGCATATTTTTGGAGCCTACTCAGATTAGTCCCAACCCCAAGCATAAATCAGGTAGGGTCTGGGTTTATCCTACAGATTCCAATTAGCTGTTGAGATCAAAATGAGTGGTAGCCATACCCGCCCCAACCCGATAGCAACTCTAAGACTCGAGGAAGGATATAGTCTAATAATAGTCTTGTCTCCCTTGTATTTCTTTTATATAGTTTGTAGAACTATTTGATAGAAATTAAGTAGACATTTTAAAAATGTTGCCCTCTCAAAGAAAAGGAAGTAAGAGGCATCACTTTCCCTTAAAAGGAGTCAGAGGCATCTCCTTACAAGTTCATATAAGTTCTTCACTACTTTCGATGCCTCAGAAAATTTCTGTACAATTTTTTACTATTGGATTTGATCAGTTAACCCCAATAAGCACAAATAATCCATAGAAGACACTATAGTGACCTGTATCTATGCATCACACACACCACTTGCAGCAATATTGAAAGCAGAGAACCAAACATTTCTATTATAAAAAAATAAAAAAAGGATCACATAGCTTTCTAGTTTTAAACTTTATAAAACAGTTCTCACCTTGTTTATAACCCCGTCATCAACAACAGCACTACTTATATTTTTAAACAACTCATACAATACTTCGATCTCACCTACACTAACTGCAAATATTGTTCACAAACAACAATGAAATCTCAGCAGGAAGTGAAGAAAGAAAGAAAATAAGTGGCTGCGGAAAAAGAGGGTTAAGTACAAATCCAATCCCTAAAGTTTGACCCAGATTTCAATTTCCTCCTCATATAATCATAACAATATGCCCTGAAGTCTGGTTCTCATTTCCATCTCATTTACCGAATTTCAAATTAAGCGATTTAGTCACTCACCTTTGGTCTGAATTTCAATTCTATCCTCGAAGTTTCTATTTTAACTAAGCGAAATGTAATGATGCGCCTTCATGATGCCTTTGACAGACAGTATTAGCAAACATCAAGGACTGAATTGTTATATTTGAAACTATGAAAATGAATTTAAAAGGAAGGTCGATCTTCAGGGGACAACTTTGCAATTAAACCTGTGGAATGGAACATCATTGTTCCTTTACAAACAAAATCGAATCTAACATACACACTGTTTCCTTTGCTAGGCGTTGCAGATCCTCGAGGCCTCTCGGATGCCTGTGCATCTCGAGATCACAACATTTTAAGAGGATTGCACCGAGATGGTTGAGTCATTCTAAGCACTGCAACATGATATTTTCCACTCACATAGAGACTCCATAGTCCATACCTACAACTTTAATTTTTTTTTCAACCTTTCTCAATTTTGCATGTATATACCTGTGCATATATATTGTGTCACTATAAGTACCTATTCACTTCATAGCAGGAAATAGAAGTGAAACCTGGATGAGAAGAGTAAGCCAACATAAAAACTCGAAGAAGTTTGATAATAAAAAGAAGGAAAGCAAAAGAATGGAGTAAAAAAGTGAGGCTCAGATAAATTATCTGCTCAATCCAAAGAAAGAATAGGAAATCGAACGATCAAACATTGCAAGTAGGCTGAATTGTATATTTTTTGCAACTATGGAGTAAACAATACCAATTGGTTGCCTAAGGCCATCCAAAATTACCAACATTTTTCTTGTGCATCATCATTGTCCAAAGAGTAATTGGTTGCGTTTTTTATGTATCATCATTGCCTCCAAGAAAAACCAAAGAAAATGAAAGCAAGTTTAAATTGTCCAGTAGAAGTATGACAATTGTAGGAGAGTAACAGAGTCATTATAGAAAAACAGAAATAATCACCCAAAAGAAGAGCCGAAGTTTGAAATTGGTGTGCTTCATATACATGTGTGCCTTTTTTCTTTTTATATATAGATCCCAGTATATCTGAGATGAATAATTTGACGAAAATGCATATGGTTTATCTCTGGTTCCGTGTTTGATTTGCACCCAGTAAGAAGTGAAATAAAGGTGGTCATTTACAGAGTAGAAGTGAGCAAAACATGCATACATTTTGCAATCTCTAATGATGTCTGAAGGGTCTTTTTTAAATGTGCATACCTTAACAGAGAATATAAAGGCACATAAAAGGTGTTCTTCATACATAGGTGTGTTTCATCCTCTTATCTATAGTTCCCAACACATGTGGGCCGAATTTTTTGGCAAAAAAAGGGAAGTAAATATGCGAGGCTCAGATAATTTCTTTATTTAATTCGAAAAAAGAGTCAGGAAAAAAGAAGTAAAAATATGAAGCTCAGCTAATTTCTCTATTCAATATGAAGAAACAACAGGAAACCAGAAGCACTATTCAAATTTAATATGTAAATAATATAATTGTCAAACTGCTTAAGCCCATGGGAAAGGAAGCAGACCTTAATTAGAAACAATCTTGCGTAAATCTACTCAGATGCCTCTGCATGCGAGGCAGTTTCTGCATTCTTCATGTTTTCCACGGTTGTAATGTGTTGGTTTAAAGGTTCGTACCATTCATCTAAAATTTCATAGAGACCTTTCACCTGAAACAGAACACTTGAGCATCATTGACAATTTCATTTTCAAGTATAACAACTTTGAGCAGGGCAATATTTCACATGTTAGTGTAAACTAAAATTTAAGAATATGATCTATCAAGACTTCTTCTTATCAAGCATTTATGTCTGCTTCGCCAGATCAATGTCTCTTCGAGGACACACGCCACCACCGTTGGAGGGGTGACCAATTCAAGATCCAGGGATGATGCGCCACGGACCTTTCCCTAGGATTGCCTCTGCCAATCACGTCCACCCGCTAGACCCTGTACCACCACCCCCACCAGGAATTAGAAATTCCGAAATGGGTTAAAGCTGATCATATGATTGATGCCAATATATTATTCGCATCAAACATATGAAAAATAAGCAAGGACATGTAATAAAAAGTTCTGAAGTTGCCACAAAGAGAAATGCAGCTTATTCTGGGAAAGAAAGGAATAATTTTCATCATTTTGCAGATGGAGTGAGGGCTTAGAAACAGAACCCAACAAACTATTAGAATTACCGAGAGCGAGCAAATGGTAATTTTCTGCACCAAAGAGATAAGGGAACCTAGTAGGAAAAAAAATTATTCAGTCATTTATTCTGTGCTCAAATTTGCTCATAAAAAGAAGGAAGAATAGAACAAAAAGAGAAAAACAAAAGGGAACAAAAAATACCTAGCTGGAGGATAGAGTTGATTCTCTCGTAGAACATAGAGATCATGTAACAACACGACCAAATATTTAATACAATCATCTAAAATCAAAAAATGAAAACTAATTAGTATAATTAAGCCAAAAGAAAATGATAATTGAAAAAAATCACCTAGCAAGTTAGATTCCTCTTATTTTATCAATATCGGATTAGCGAAATTAACATTTAAGTATATAGAAAAACAGTAGTGGCGGCGTTTCTAGAAGAAATAAATTCCAATTAACCAACTGACCATAGGTTTTGTGAAATTTCATACCTGAGAAGCGGACACATGGCCACAGTAGAACCCCTGAAAAGTTGGAGCATCACAGCTACAATCTTAAGCACAAAAGAGAATAGCACAACATGAGAAACAACACTCTCTCTTGATCATATACCCCAATATGTAAATGGATACATCTTATTCACTAACCTTTCTGTTTACTAAAAAAAAAAAAAAAAACAATAGTTGTTGCTTTTATTCTCTCCTGCTACAATGGCAGAGATTGTGCAGTACTAAATATATATAATATGAGGTGAGGAGGAAATAAAATATAATTTTTTTTTCTCTAGCTAGTAGCAAAAAGCTGAAAAGGAAGAGCACAAATCTACCAGTCTAATTTCAAACTAATTTCTGGTGAATTATTCTAATTTGAATCGACTATGACGGATTTCGAAGCTTTGCTTTCACCGGCCGCCCCACAGCCGCACCCGTTCAGAAGCTTGCGCGGCCTGCAAATGTATCACATCCTGAGAATGCTGAAATAAAGCATCTTTCATAATTGCTGGTTGCAGTCTGATAAAAAATTTAAAAAATTGCAAGTAGTAACAACTAAAGTGTAGCTGTTACCTAGTTAGTAACTTTTTTGATCGAAAAGACTTTCATATATGTTAAGGGATAAAAAGATCAGAACACTAATGCTGGAACTATTGTGGTGCAATCTTAAGTTTCTGAGCGGAACAAATTGAAATTTACCTCAGCTTTCCAATCAGTTTTCCAAACTATGTACAATTTCAAATATTGGGTCATATCATAAGAATTTTATAGTAAGGCAACTTGGATGGCCTAAGGCAACTATTGCAACCATTTCACTCTTGATAGAATTTTCATATCGTAAGTGTCACGCCCCGGGGTCGAAACTGCGACCCGGCTCGCCAACAGATCCGCCACCTATGCCAAACCCGCATAGGCGAAGCGTCCTACCTGCAAGAAAAGTACTACAGCTAAACAGATATCAGAGCTATAAATAAAAAATCTGCTGTATAACTAAATCAATCACTGTACAACTGGAAATAATACAACAATGTCCGTCTTCCAAAAATGATAATCATACAGTATCCTCATATACAAACTCAGAACTCAACCGGGAGGTATCTCCAATAAATACATTAGTGTACAGGCTCTCAATACATGCCAATCCTCACTACAACAGTCTCTCAAAGAAGGAAAAATAAAATAACTAATCTACTGAAGCTCTCCTCTGAAGGGGTACCGCTACACACCAACGACGGGTAGGGAACTAGCTCGCGACTCCCTCGCCTCGGTCAGAAGGATCAGCAACAGAAACAACAGGAACCGGAGTAGAAGTTCCTGTGGGAAAAGACACCACGACGGGTGTGAGAACTACGTCTCAAGTAGTTCTCAGTGGGTGCCGCCAACAAGCCCGACGGTCTGCCCACTAAGTCCACTAGAGGCATAAAGTAACAAAAGCAGTGCTGTAAGGAAAGCTGGAAAAGTAAACTCTACAGCTACTATGCCTCTACCTAGATGCTCAAGGAGTGGAACAGAAAGAACATGATGCCACAACTAACTCTCATCTCTGATCACCCAATCTGAACTGACTGCCTCATCAGGTCCAGTCAAGCCTGCGCCAACCTACTGCCGTTACGTCCCGGAGGAGCGGACTTACGTAGGACGTCCATGACTGCCAACACCAGCACAGCCAGAGGGACAAATGCAACGACAAGTCGCGATAGAAAAGCTCAAACTCACGCCGGTACAACAACCCGGTCTCGCCTACTCCGGAGTGGCACTCGAGGGGAGCGACCCGCTCGAGTAAAAAGTAACCCATCTCAAGTATCTCTGTCAAGCCAAATGTGGCTCATGCAGGCTATGATCCACGATCAAACAGATCGGTAACTCCAAGCTCAAAACACAACTCAGTCGGAAAAAGAACCTCGACTCAAACAGCTAAGTCGGAGAACCCTCAACGACTCAATCTGATAATGCACGACCATGGCTGAGTCGGGAAACCTCCACGGCTCGATTTGCCAGAACCCCAAGATCCTCAAGGCTAAGTGGGAGAACCACCTCCACCACTAAATCAGAAAAACAACCTCTAGATCACACTCTACCAACTCATAGCACAAAGTCGCATCCACTGCGAACAACTGCCTCTACAGGCCAACATCGCATCCACTGACCCGAGGAAGGGTCCGGGAACCCCGAAAGACTAGAACCTACAATCCAAATCAAACAAGAACAGGCTCTAGGCATAGCCTCTCATTGTTCTCGTCCCAAGAAGAAGGCAGACCTTAGAACCCAGACCACTCGAATCATCTCGGGTGGTTAATTTATAGAAAAAAGGTGACATTTCTTACTGAAGCCATCTGATCTGTAAGAAATCCATATTTAATGATTTTTAGTTCTTTTTAGGAAAACAGTTGAAACCAAGTTTTATATCCAAGCCTCGAAGGGCTAATGCCTTCGTCCAATCAAACATGAACAGACTCCGGCGACCCTACGATGCTTGGAAGAAACCATTTGGTTGATAAAAATCATATGTGTGTCCAAAAAGGTTCTGGGTTTAAGGTCCTGCTAACACTGATCTACCGCTGCCACTAGCACAGTGGCGACAGATAAAACAAGAAAAATAAAACATCTCGGGGCCGCCGTCTACCCAAACGGCTCCCGCTACAGATGACACACCCAACTACATCTACCAGACTCCACTCTGCTCCCAAGCACGAGTGTAACATGCATCCCGCACTAAAAGATAACTCCTGACCACTCGGCCCACTACCCGGGCGAGGAAGAACACTATGTCCAGAAAAGTAGAAGTGTGGATGTCTAAAGCAGAAATAACCCTAGCCCAAGTGAGGGTTTTCTACTAGTCTGGTTACACATGCAACATATGACGGGGTGCTAGGTCAAGTTCCAATAACTATAACTTACAGATGGTAGAAAGCAAGGAGATGACAATACCATCAGATAATACAAGGAATAGCAATTCCTACCTTCTAACATGCTGCACAAACATTTCACTATCATGCATAGTCCTACTATAGCAGATTTAAAGCACAGTCCATCAATCTTGGAGACAAGGCCACCCACCTGAAAATGCTAACTGTCCGGAGTCGCACAGCTGAGAAAGTCCAGAAACAGATATCTCTACACACCCACCAATCCAACAATACAGGAACAGTGATCAATACCTCCTGGGTACAAAAACACAACCCAAAGTTACACTTAATTCCATAAAATCCAAGCATCACAAATCTGATGGGAACAGTCCCTTTAATGCGAAATTTTCACCTGTAAAACGAACTCCAAAAATTCCAATAAAAATATCACAGCGAGCGTCTCGTCGAGACCTTCGAAACGGGTACCTGCACGCCCAAATCCGAGCCCCGTAGGCCGAGTTACAAATTCCACAGTACAGGTGCGCAAACACTCACAACCACACAACTGTAAACTCAAACACAGATAAAAGGGGAATAGTATACCTTCGGGCAAGCCTCAGAAAAATTCCGGAAAAATACAATGATAATCCTTGCGACGACTAGATCCAAAAAGTGTAAAGGCTCGTCTCGATCCGACACTCGGGTGCGGAGATAAAATTCCGGCAAGGGGCCGCTGTCCAAAAACTCCACCAGAAAACAGCGTCTTAGAAATGCCTCGAAAACCGTGTCATAAACTCTGAATCCAGCAAGATGATCAACACGAAAGTCGAAGACGTACCTCTCGTGATTCCAACGCCATAGAAATCGTCCAAAAATACTGAAGGAGTAGCTCTGTAGACCTCTCAGATCAAACTGCGACGATAACGGGCCTCCGATGAAAAATCGCCACACTGCGCTCCGATGCCGAAGTTGTCGACGCCGCGGCTTCCAAAAAATCCGGGCCTCTGCCAGAAGATGCGCAAGATGAAGATCTCCAACTTTGCTAAAGGGGCTATGGGCAGGGGAGCTCGGGAAAGGGGGCAAAAAAGCCCAAGCAAGCCAGCTATTTATAGGCCCAGCCCGAAAATCCACCTTTTGGACTTTTGGCCCAAAGTTTCGGGCGCCCGGTACTTCCGGGCTGCTACAGTAACGGGCCGGGCCCGTTACTGTGTGCGCCCGAAACGCTCACGGGCCGCCACGTGGCCCAGCATCGCTCCCCGCGCCCGGCGCACCTGAGCCAGCGAACCACGCAACGCCACGTGTCCAAGCACTGTGCTGTGCTCCGCTGCGCCCGACCAACCACGGGGTGCCACGTGGCGCCCCCACGTCACCCCGACAGCGCCCACGCCGCGCCCACGTGCGCGGCCGCGTCGCCGCCGGTGCCGTGTCGGGCACGCGTCCCAAGGCAACCGCCTCCACCGCATGGACCGAGCGCACCAAGACCCTCCAACCACAGGCTGCCACATGGCCACACCCGGCTCACCGTGCACCCGCGCCATTTCCATGGACCGCGCCTACCGCACCGCCCAATAGGGAGGCGCCACGTGGCCCGCGCCCGGTGCACGACCTCCGCGGTGGACCGCGCGCCTCCGCCGCCGCCAACCGCCGCGCTCCGCCGCCCGCCGCCGCCGCCGGCGATGCCCGGCCGGCCGGAACAGTACCCAAAACCTCGAAATGCGTGTTTTCGCATCCGGACTCCAAAAAATACAAATAAATAGCCCGTTTCGATCGTTTTCGCGCGCTGAATCCAAATCCGAAGTCCGATTTGCCAAATTCCACTTCTAAAATTTGCCGAAAATTCCCGGAGAAGTGTTCTTTACTCAAATTTCGCGCTGAGTCCAATTTTAATAACCATTTCGCGCGAAACCACATCTAAACATCCGACGGGTTCCTCCGATCACTCACGTGATCCATTATACACCCGAAGTCCATCACTTGAGTCCAAATTGGTGCAGAAACACCGCCGACATGCCACATAGGCCTCCAGAAGCTGCTAATCGCACTGTAGAAGCCCTGCAGAGATCTGGGTCACCACATCCTCCCCCACTAAAAGAAAGTTTCGTCCTCGAAACTAGCTCAACCCAAAAGGTGCCACAAAAACAAGGGTAGGTACATAACACTGCCGTCTCCAGCTCTCAAGTCACCTGTCACTCCCCGTGATTACTCCACAACAACAACAACAACCGGTACGGCATGGCCCAAATTGCGTAATTCTCTCATCTCACGAGCCAGAATTCGCAACGGCATCCCTCGTACCACAAGTACTCGCAGATCTCAAAGGAAACGAGTCCATCACGGGCGAAGAATCCACAAGCCTAACACTCCTGAGCTGAGACGTGGAAGGAAAAGGCTGGGGGAAAAGAGAGAACAACCAATGTAGCACGCACCAAAACCGCTCCCTAGTGCCAGCTCAACCAGGCGATCCGAAACATACCCCATACGGTCATCCAGAGAAAAGAAGCCCTAATCGGCTAGGGTCCTCGCTCAATCACTCTCGGATCCTGACCATTCGCATGGACTGCTTCGCCGCAGTCTACCGTCAAAAGGGACCCTCAGGGACACAACCTCGAGCCCTGTTCCGCAACGGTCCCACCCAGCGCCAGCAACGGAATCATCAAACTCAACCCCAAATAGCTCTCCGGTTCCAGGTATCCGCCACCACAGTGGCCCTATCGGGGTGATACAAAATGCTCAAGAATAACCCAATGGTAACTCCACAGCCACTATGGGAGGCATCACTAACACAAAGGTCCATCCCCCATCTCTGGCAAAGCTGCAATCGGCGCTAGTACCAGTCTCATCATCCATTCGCCATGCTCTCCTGGCACTGCCAAATCCAAAAAGCTCCTCACCTCAGCAATAAATGTTGATCTCAGCCAATCTCAAATAGCATCCACATTGGCCAGAATTCCACCGCCGCTCCTATGGCTAACACAATGTGACCCAAGAAGGTAAGCTTCTAAAGCTAAAACTTGTATCTCAATAACCTGGCATACAGCTTCATCCACACAGCATGGTAACACATCCACCAGTGCTCCTCATGCTCCAAGCCGCTCTGGGAGTAGATCATAATATCCCTGAAGGATCTAGTTACCAATGCAATCAAGTACAGCTGGAGCACAATTCCTCAAACCAAAAGAGTGGCAGGGCACTAATCAATCCAATTGGCCTCACTATAACATAATGCCCCTACCGTGTCCTGAACACCATCTTGGCGAAATACTCAGCCGTATGATTCCAAAATCTGTACCTGCATCAATCGTACAACTGCCGGAGTATAATTCCATCAAAAGGTCCAGAATAATACTTGGACCTGTCTACACTCGACCCATAAAAGGGCCCTCACAGTCGTGTATCAACGATGTGGCATCACCACCGTATATCAACGGCGTGGCACTAGGTCAAACAGACCCCTCGATCCATCAGATCCTGCAACTGCGCCATCAGCTCTCACAGCTCTACTGGCAATATCCAATGAGGTGCTGTCGAGGGTGGCGCGGTTCCCCGAACCACGCCAAACTCAATCTCTATCTCCCTAACCGGCGGCATTATCAACAGCTCAGGTGAAATCACACCCGGAATCTCGTGGCAACAGAGATATCTTTGGGTCCCGGTGCCGCCGTAAGCACCTCTCACACTGTCGCTATAACCAGTGTGCTCTAACGACCTCAACAACCAAATCTCCTCTCGTCTGCCTCGCAGAAGGTCAAAGTCCTCACCTTCCGCAGTCTAACATCCTGTGGCACTGTGCCAACCAAAACCCAAGCACTAGGTCGAAACGCCGAACTGCCATAATTACCAATAAGTCCACCCGTATAACTCGCGGCCTCAACTGCATAGGACATAATCCATAAGGGAGCACAACCTCTGTCTCTGCTCACATTGAGGCGACGAATAAAGTCCTCCGCAGATAACAAATCCACGCTACTGCTGCGCCACTCCGATATAGAGGTTGATGCCGCCATCGGGGTCCACCCGATCTCTGGCATCACGGGAACCCGTTATCCAGGAAAAATAAAATCAGAAATATCTCTGCCGGCCGATCTGTCCTCCATCACCCGGCGCCAAGCGCCAAAATCCAGAACTCACCTCTGGCGGCAGATCTCTATCCAACGGAACTGCAGCGCCCCGCTCCAAACCCAACGCCTACTCCAACGAGGCATCAGAACCTGTAACGGAGGAACTGAGTAAACTGAAACGTATCCTGGCGCAATCCACTCTCAGCCACACATATCCTATGCGCCTCGTCCCTCGAAACCTGGAGCGCGTAGTTCAACGACTGTATAAACTCCCTAGCACAGGGAGGCTCTCCGAGAGTCTCTCCATCACCACCAACCCCAATTCTGCCTACAAAGGCTCCAACTCAAACCTATGAATCGGGATGGTTTAGACTGCCGGAACTGACTCCATCGATCAATGATGTCCCTAAGCTCAGCTACTATCCACTATCCATCCTGCCTCGGTGCCTCGGCACTACTCATCGACACGGAGGGGCTGCTCGCTCAGTCGGTGCCACAAGTACAACTGAAGGTACCACTGCATAGGAAGAAAGTACTGGATGCCACTCAAGCGGTACTGCAATTAACTGTGCTCTCTGCTCCAACAAGCGCATCAAACGTTCCATGGCCTCCTCCTGGCATCGGACAGCCTCCGACATCTGTGCCATCTGGATCCAACTCTTGGGTCTCGCTCTGCTCTGATAGCTCTGCCTCCCGCTGCTCGGGTTACTAATCAGATGCGGAATGTGCCCTCTTCGCTACACGATGTCTCAGGGGCATCGTAGTCCACTGCATAATAACAAACATCAGGACACAACAACCATACGACCCAATCCAGCGAAAGTCTAAGACATGTTATCAATTCCACAGCATTATGTTGTCTGCAGCCAACATAATCGCTTAGGAGCATAAACATGCCAATCACTAATCCCGTCTCTTGGGAGAGGTACAAAACTCGATCAGGACTCTCGCTAAAAGTCACGACTCTCACGTAGTCATCCTAATGTCCAACCACAAGCCTAGGGTTTCTAAGTCCTCAATGACCTACAACCTAGGCTCTGATACCACTCTAATCTGTCACGCACCGGGGTCGAAACTGCGACCCGGCTCGCCAACAGATCCACCACCTATGCCAAACCCGCATAGGCGAAGCGTCCTACCTGCAAGAAAAGTACTACAGCTAAACAGATATCAGAGTTATAAATAAAAAATCTGCTGTATAACTAAATCAATCACTGTACAACTGGAAATAATACAACAATGTTCGTCTCCCAAAAATGATAATCATACAGTATCCTCATATACAAACTCAGAACTCAACCGGGAGGTATCTCCAATAAATACATCAGTGTACAGGCTCTCAATACATGCCAATCCTCACTACAACAGTCTCTCAAAGAAGGAAAAATAAAATAACTAATCTACTGAAGCTCTCCTCTGAAGGGGTACCGCTACACATCAACGACGGGTAGGGAACTAGCTCGCGACTCCCTCGCCTCGGTCAGAAGGATCAGCAACAGAAACAACAGGAACCGGAGTAGAAGTTCCTGTGGGAAAAGACACCACGATGGGTGTGAGAACTACGTCCCAAGTAGTTCTCAGTGGGTGCCGCCAACAAGCCCGACGGTCTGCCCACTAAGTCCACTAGAGGCATAAAGTAACAAAAGCAGTGCTGTAAGGAAAGCTGGAAAAGTAAACTCTACAGCTACTATGCCTCTACCTAGATGCTCAAGGAGTGGAACAGAAAGAACATGATGCCACAACTAACTCTCATCTCTGATCACCCAATCTGAACTGACTGCCTCATCAGGTCCAGTCAAGCCTGCGCCAACCTACTGCCGTTACGTCCCGGAGGAGCGGACTTACGTAGGACGTCCATGACTGCCAACACCAGCACAGCCAGAGGGACAAATGCAACGACAAGTCGCGATAGAAAAGCTCAAACTCACGGCGGTACAACAACCCGGTCTCGCCTACTCCGGAGTGGCACTCGAGGGGAGCGACCCGCTCGAGTAAAAAGTAACCCATCTCAAGTATCTCTGTAAAGTATCTCTGTCAAGCCAAATGTGGCTCATGCAGGCTATGATCCACGATCAAAGTGATCGGTAACTCCAAGCTCAAAACACAACTCAGTCGGAAAAAGAACCTCGACTCAAACAGCTAAGTCGGAGAACCCTCAACGACTCAATCTGATAATGCACGACCATGGCTGAGTCGGGAAACCTCCACGACTCGATTTGCCAGAACCCCAAGATCCTCAAGGCTAAGTGGGAGAACCACCTCCACCACTAAATCAGAAAAACAACCTCTAGATCACACTCTACCAACTCATAGCACAAAGTCGCATCCACTGCGAACAACTGCCTCTACAGGCCAACATCGCATCCACTGACCCGAGGAAGGGTCCGGGAACCCCAAAAGACTAGAACCTACAATCCAAATCAAACAAGAACAGGCTCTAGGCATATCCTCTCATTGTTCTCATCCCAAGAAGAAGGCAGACCTTAGAACCCAGACCACTCGAATCATCTCGGGTGGTTAATTTATAGGAAAAAGGTGACATTTCTTACTGAAGCCATCTGATCTGTAAGAAATCCATATTTAATGATTTTTAGTTCTTTTTAGGAAAACAGTTGAAACCAAGTTTTATATCCAAGCCTCGAAGGGCTAATGCCTTCGTCCAATCAAACATGAACAGACTCCGGCGACCCTACGATGCTTGGAAGAAACCATTTGGTTGATAAAAATCATATGTGTGTCCAAAAAGGTTCTGGGTTTAAGGTCCTGCTAACACTGATCTACCGCTGCCACTAGCACAGTGGCGACAGATAAAACAAGAAAAATAAAACATCTCGGGGCCGCCGTCTACCCAAACGGCTCCCGCTACAGATGACACACCCAACTACATCTACCAGACTCCACTCTGCTCCCAAGCACGAGTGTAACATGCATCCCGCACTAAAAGATAACTCCTGACCACTCGGCCCACTACCCGGGCGAGGAAGAACACTATGTCCAGAAAAGTAGAAGTGTGGATGTCTAAAGCAGAAATAACCCTAGCCCAAGTGAGGGTTTTCTACTAGTCTGGTTACACATGCAACATATGACGGGGTGCTAGGTCAAGTTCCAATAACTATAACTTACAGATGGTAGAAAGCAAGGAGATGACAATACCATCAGATAATACAAGGAATAGCAATTCCTACCTTCTAACATGCTGCACAAACATTTCACTATCATGCATAGTCCTACTATAGCAGATTTAAAGCACAGTCCATCAATCTTGGAGACAAGGCCACCCACCTGAAAATGCTAACTGTCCGGAGTCGCACAGCTGAGAAAGTCTAGAAACAGATATCTCTACACACCCACCAATCCAACAATACAGGAACAGTGATCAATACCTCCTGGGTACAAAAACACAACCCAAAGTTACACTTAATTCCATAAAATCCAAGCATCACAAATCTGCTGGGAACAGTCCCCTTAATGCGAAATTTTCACCTGTAAAACGAACTCCAAAAATTCCAATAAAAATATCACAGCGAGCGTCTCGTCGAGACCTTCGAAACGGGTACCTGCACGCCCAAATCCGAGCCCCGTAGGCCGAGTTACAAATTCCACAGTACAGGTGCGCAAACACTCACAACCACACAACTGTAAACTCAAACACAGATAAAAGGGGAATAGTATACCTTCGGGCAAGCCTCAGGAAAATCCCGGAAAAATACAATGATAATCCTTGCGACGAGTAGATCCAAAAAGTGTATAGGCTCGTCTCGATCCGACACTCAGGTGCGGAGATAAAATTCCGGCAAGGGGCCGCTGTCCAAAAACTCCACCAGAAAACAGCGGCTTAGAAATGCCTCAAAAACCGTGTCATAAACTCTGAATCCAGCAAGATGATCAACACGAAAGTCGAAGACGTACCTCTCGTGATTCTAACGCCGCAGAAATCGTCCAAAAATACTGACGGAGTAGCTCTGTAGACCTCTCAGATCAAACTACGACGATAACGGGCCTCCGATGAAAAATCGCCACACTGCGCTCTGATGCCGAAGTCGTCGACGCCGCGGCTTCCAAAAAATCCGGGCCTCTGCCAGAAGATGCGCAAGATGAAGATCTCCAACTTTGCTAAGGGGGCTATGGGCAGGGGAGCTCGGGAAAGGGGGCAAAAAGCCCAAGCAAGCCAGCTATTTATAGGCCCAGCCCGAAAATCCACCTTTTGGACTTTTGGCCCAAAGTTTCGGGCGCCCGGTACTTCCGGGCTGCTACAGTAACGGGCCGGGCCCGTTACTGTGTGCGCCCGAAACGCTCACGGGCCGCCACGTGGCCCAGCATCGCTCCCCGCGCCCGGCGCACCTGAGCCAGCGAACCACGCAACGCCACGTGTCCAAGCACTGTGCTGTGCTCCGCTGCTCCCGACCAACCACGGGGTGCCACGTGGCGCCCCCACGTCACCCCGACAGCGCCCACGCCGCGCCCACGTGCGCGGCCGCGTCGCCGCCGGTGCCGTGTCGGGCACGCGTCCCGAGGCAACCGCCTCCACCGCATGGACCGAGCGCACCAAGACCCTCCAACCACAGGCTGCCACGTGGCCACACCCGGCTCACCGTGCACCCGCGCCATTTCCATGGACCGCGCCTACCGCACCGCCCAATAGGGAGGCGCCACGTGGCCCGCGCCCGGTGCACGACCTCCGCGGTGGATCGCGCGCCTCCGCCGCCGCCAACCGCCGCGCTCCGCCGCCCGCCGCCGCCGCCGGCGATGCCCGGCCGGCCGGAACAGTACCCAAAACCTCGAAATGCGTGTTTTCGCATCCGGACTCCAAAAAATACAAATAAATAGCCCGTTTCGATCGTTTTCGCGCGCTGAATCCAAATCCGAAGTCCGATTTGCCAAATTCCACTTCTAAAATTTGCCGAAAATTCCCGGAGAAGTGTTCTTTACTCAAATTTCGCGCTGAGTCCAATTTTAATAACCATTTCGCGCGAAACCACATCTAAACATCCGACGGGGTCCTCCGATCACTCACGTGATCCATTATACACCCGAAGTCCATCACTTGAGTCCAAATTGGTGCAGAAACACCGCCGACATGCCACATAGGCCTCCAGAAGCTGCTAATCGCACTGTAGAAGCCCTGCGGAGATCTGGGTCACCACAGTAAGAGTTTTATGGTAAGGCATCTTGGGCGGCCTAAGGTAACTATTGCAACTATTTAACTTTTGATAGAATCTTGGATCCAAAAAGTACAGGATTTGTGGACAGATGTTAATGTGATTGACCAAAAGTATATATGAGAGCATACCTGAGCCTCTATTATTTACTCTTTACTACTATTTGTTGTTTGCTCTCTACTTTGGTTGACAAAAGAATGGTTGCCTGTCGAAAATCAGCGCAATATTGCTTAAGACTTTACTTAAAATCAGTGGTAAACCACTATCTTAGGCTGAGATGCCGTCAAGTTCCTGGAGGGAAGTCAGCTTTTTATTAGGAAGAAGTCTTTTAAAGAGTGTCATTTCATAAATACAAAAGTATGTAGGTAAGAAATTAAGATTTTAACACACATATCCATAAATTTGGATTTTGCATGAATAAATATGTAATCATCGAAAAGAGAAGCATCAGTTTATGATAGTCCACAGCTCGTGAGTCATGATACCTTAGGAAAAATTCGTGAACACTATGACTTGGGTAAGCAGTGTAGGACCCCCGAACCCCTTGCAGCATTTTTTTCGATGAATCCACTGTTAGAACACCTGGTGTTGGTGTATCTGGCCCATGGTGCATCAATGGGATGCCACAGATGGACCCTGTAGGGTTTTATTAGCTGTGTTGGCTTTCGGCTGGGTTTGCCGGAATTTTGAAAAAGAATTAGGCCAAACAGACGGCGAAAATGGATTCAGCACAAAAAAACGCTTGAAAATGGCTTTTTGTTTGCCAAATTCTGAGTCCGGATGTCCAAAAACGGACTCCCGGAAAATTTACTGGATTTCTGGTGCATGGGGGAGCCGTGGACCGGCGGGGGAGCCACGTGGCAGGCCCTGATTGGCCGGCGCACGCAGCTGGGTCCACGGAGCGCTGGGGAATGGGCCGGGGTGCACCGCGAGGCGCGTGGACCGACAGGTGTCCACGTGGCAGCGCCTGATTGGGCAGTTCAGGTGCGCTCGGTCTGCGGGAGTGCGCGGGGAGGCGTGGACCGGGGGCGCGCCACGTGGCAGCACCCGGTTGGCGGGCGCATGCGCGCGCGGTCCACGCAGCGCGCGGGGCAGGTGTCGGGGACAGGCGCCGTACCGCGGGCAGGTGCCGTACTGCGGGCAGGTGAGGGGTGACGTGGGCAGTGCCACGTGGCGCCCGCTGATTCGCGGGCGCCACCTACCGCGTTGACGCGGGTAGGGACACGTGGCGCTCCCCGCTGCGGCTTGCACGGCTGCGGCGTGTTCGGGGGACACGTGGCGGGCGCCGGCGCGGGTCGGACCAAGCAGGCGTCCGGCTGGATCCCGTGTGCGGGCTGGGCCGGGCCGGGCCGCACTGTGCGCGCCCGAAACCGGCCGGGCCGGGCCGCACTGTGCGCGCCCGAAACCGGGCTGGGCCGCACTGTAGCCGCCCGAATCCCGGGCTGGGCCGCACTGTAGCCGCCCGAATCTTGGGACAATTTCGGTATTATCCGAATTGTTTCTTTGGGCCTATAAATAGGCAGCCCGAGCCCTCTTTGCAGCCCTTTTTCTCTCAGTCTGTGCAAGATCTCCCCGAGCTTCCTCTTGATGAATTTTTCCTCTCTTAATCCTTGATCTTCCTGCGGAGTTTAAGATTTTTTGGAGGCTCGAATCCCGAGGTTATCTATTTTACGGCGCGGCGCGACGTGGTGGTTCCTGTGTTCTTCTTCGGCGCAGCAGCAGTGTTTTAGCTCCCCTGGTCTACCCCGAGATCCTTTTTCTGTGATTCTTGTGCCAACAGACTCCTAAGAGGTAGGGCTTCATCTTTCATTTTGATTGCACCTTTCCGTTTCGAGGTTTTGGCATGGATCCCGTGGCAACACAGTGACCCCTTTTTCTGTGTGGATTTCTGTGACAGAGCAGAGTGTTTTGGCCGTATCTTTGCGTACGAGCGTCGGATCGAGGCGTGCTTGTACAAGTTTTTCATCTACAGATCACAAGGAACAAGCTCGTATTTTTCTTGGATTTTTCCAGAGTTTCTATTGGAGGTGAAAATCCCGCTTTTCCTGTATTCAGTGCTACAGTTTTGGTGCAGAAATCTTTCGAGTACACCACCTTGCCGAATTTGTATCTTGACCTTCGGAACTCGGATTTGGGCGTGCAGGGTACCGTTTCGAAGATATCGACGCGAGGATCGCTGTGATATTTTTCTGGGAATTTTCTGGGCATTTTCAGTAGGTGAAAAATGGACATCTTTGGGACTGAAATTCTGTGTATATTTTTATGGGCAGTTTTGGAATTGATGTGTATTTGTGGACTTTGTATTGTACCCAGGAGGGATTGTGGACTGTGCTGAACCTGTTGGACATAGAGCTGTTATTTTCCTAGTTTTCTCAGTTGTACGACTCCGGACAGTTAGCGTTTCAGGTGGGTGGCTTGCTTTCAAGATCTATGGACTGTGCTCTAATTCTATTAATATAGAATCATGCATGATAGTGATTGGACTTGGGTAGCATGCTAGAATTCGAATGTTATTATTCTTGTAATTATCTGATGATCGTATGATCTCTTTTGCTTCCTACCACATGTTAAATATTTTATTATCTTGGAACCTGACCTAGCACCCCCGTCATATGTTGCATGTGTAACCAGACCAGTAGAAAACCCTCACTTGGGCTAGGGTTATTTATGTTTAGACATCCCCACTTTACGTTTCATTCCTGAACTTAGTGTTATCCTCGCCCGGGTAGTGGGCCGAGCGGTCGGGACTTCGTTTTAGTGTGGGATGCATTTGCACTCGTGCTTGGGAGCCGAGTGGGGTCTGGTAGATATTGTGGTTCGCTTGTCTGTACCGGGAACCGTTTGGGATAAACGGTGGACCCGGGAGATCTTGTTTTTCCCTGTTTAGGGTTGTCCCCACTGTGTTAGTGGCAGTAGTTACTAGTGTTAGCCGGACCTAGAACCCAGAACCCTTTTCGACATACACATGATTTTAGCCTACCAATGTTTTCTTCCAAGCATCGAAGGGCCGCTGGAGTCTGTTCTTGTTTGATTGGACAAAGGCACCAGCCCTTCGGGGCTTGGGTAAAACACTTATTTTCCTAACTGTTTTCCTAAAAAGAACTAAAATCATTAAATATGGATTTCTTCTAGATCAAAATGATTTTCAATAACAAATGTCACCTTTTCTGGTAAATCTCCTCACTCGAAAGGATTCGAGTGATCTGGGTTCTAGGGGCCGTTCCTTTGTCGGGACGAAAGCCACGGGGGCCGAGCCTGGAACCTGTTCTTGTTTGATAGGGTTGTAGGTGTAGGTCTCCCGGGACTTTCGGGCCCTGTCGGTGCTTTCGGCGTGTCGTACCGAGGTTTTGCTTTCCCGAACTATAAGGGGGTCGGGAACTTCGATAGGCGGAGCCTAGAGTCTGTTCTTGTTTGATAGGGTTCTTAGCACCGGTCTATCGGGTTTCCGAACCCTTATGGTGTCGGTCTTTCCTGTGAGTTTAGTGTTCTGTTGTGGGAGCCGTCTGGTGGACGGTGGCCCCCAGCTGTGTGGTTTTCCAGCCTGTGTGTGAGCGTTGGTGTTGTTAGTCGATCTTGTGATCGTGGTTTGGACTTTAGCCTGCATGAGCCATATTCGAGCTCGACAGAGATGCGCTGATACTTTCCTCGTTGGGGTCGCGCCCCTCGAGTGCCACTCCGGAGTTGGGCCTATTACTTGCTATCGCGACTTGTCGACGCAGTCCCTCTGGCTGGGCCAGTTTTGGCAGTCACGGACACCCTACGGTAGACCCGTCTTGTTGGGGATGTGCGGCAGTAGGTGGGCGCAGGTTTGACTGGACCCTTTGCGGCAGTCAGTTTAGATTTGGTGAGTACTGTGTGTATTAGTAGATGCATCATGTTCCATCTGTTCCACTTTCTTGAGCATCTAGATAGAGGCATAGTAGCTGTAGAGTTACTTTTCCAGTGCTTTATTTCAGTTTTATTATTGTTACTTTATGCCTCTAGTAGACATAGTGGGCAGACCGTCGGGCTTGTTGGCGGCACCCACTGAGAACTACTTGGGACGTAGTTCTCACACCCGTCGTGGTGTCTTTTCCCACAGGGTCTTCTACTCCTGCTCCTGTTGCTCCTGTTGCTGCTTCTTCTGATCGAGGTAAGGGAGTCACGAGATAGTTCCCTACCAGTCATCGTCCTGAGAGTAGATGTACCCCTTACTTTTGTGAGTTCATGTTGAGAGATCTTGTAGTGAGGTATAGAGTTGTACTTTTATTTTACTGCTTGAGAGACTTATGTACCTTGGTGAGGGCTTTGTGTTGTATATATTTTCTCTTTTCTAGCAGTTTACTTTCAGCTCTGATATCTGTATAGTATAGTTGATCTTTTGCAGGCTAGTCGCTTCGTCTATACGGGGCTTCCCGTATGGGCGGCGGATCTGTTGGCGAGCCCGAGTCGCAGTTTCGACGCCGGGGCGTGACAAGCAGAGTTACCTTGGCAGAAATCATTAGCACCATTAAAGAATAGTGAAGTGATGAATCTCTCCGCCTCGGATACGCCTACATGGAAGGAAAACAAAAAAGAACATCAAAAAATATCAGCTTATGTGTAAGAAACCCATGATAACAATAAGGAAAAGGCATTAACAGTAAACGAATCTTCTCCACCTAAGACATCATAAAACAAACATAATTTTGCTCGTGTACTCCCACTGCTGAGCTTGTCCAAACTAATTAGAAAAAGGCACTTTTGGAGAGAATTTTAACTTGCAATGCCTCGTGAACACTATGACTTGGGTAAGCAGAGTTACCTTGGCAGAAATCATTAGCACCATTATTAAAGAACAGTGAAGTGATGAATCTCTCCGCCTCGGATACGCCTACATAGAAGGAAAACAAAAAAGAACAGCCAAAAATATCAGCTTATGTGTAAGAAACCCATGATAACAATAAGGAAAAGGCATTAACAGTAAACGAATCTTCTCCACCTAAGACATCATACAACAAACATAATTTTGCTCGTGTACTCCCATTGCTGAGCTTGTCCAAACTAATTAGAAAAAGGTACTTTTGGAGAGAATTTTAACTTGCAATGCCTAAATTTGCGTTGTGCGAAAAAACAAATGCCAACTTTTTCGTTCATTCAATAGATCAATGTCCATATATTTATTGACTAAACAACACAAAAGCGTAAATTACATAGAAGAACACCTTAAGCAAACAACGGATAAATAAAGAAAATAAGGCTCTGCTTTTGTTTCAGGATAACCTTTTCTATTTCAAAAGTTAAAATTTTAAAATTAGGCGCATTATTATTGAAAAATTTTGAGCTTTTAATTTAAAGTAAAACTGAAATGAGCTATTAGATCTCAAATGCTTAACTTCCAATTAACATTTAAGTTACTACTCATGTCCGAGGAAGAGATAATGGCCGAAGCGAACGACAGCTTCACGAACGCCCACAGGTACTTGATCGCCGCCAACGACAACCCCCTCCATCCATCCTTGAAAATATATAAATAAAACGTATTTTTTCCAACAATCTGAATAGCAAACTTAGAAGAAAAAAAAGAACTAAACAAAAAAAAAAAGGAGGGTATTAGCATTTTCCTTGCCGAGGCCGAGCTCTTGCCCCCGTCGTCGTCGTGGTGGGGGCGGGCATCGGCGCCGTGCGGATCGGCGGAGGTTTTGTCGCTCCCAACGGCGGTCGCGGGCTCGCTCAGGGCGGAGGGGGAGCAGGCGCTGGCGCTCGTGGACGCCGAGGGGGCGCCGGAGATAGCGGCTGCGCCGCGGGATGAGCGCCCAGGCCCCACCCCGGGAAAGCCCTCTGCCGAGGCCGAGCTCTTGCCCCCATCGTCGTCCTCTCGGCGGCGGGCGATCACCATGGCTTCGCGCGGACGCTACTTTAGAGAGAGAGAGAGAGAGAGAGGGGGGGAACCATGTGCGGGCACATGGATTGGAAATAAAGAGAGAGAGAGAACCCATCGGCACTGATGCCGGGCGGCGGAGTCGGCTGGGGGAACCCCATCGCCGACGGCGGACAGTAGGTGTGGACGCCTTGGAAGGTGCCGTACTGCTGCCGCTGCTGCTGGGTCTGGGGATCGCCCATGCTCTTCTCCTCCGCCTTGCTCATCTCCTTCTTTCTTGTTTTGTTTTTTTTTTTTTTTTTTCTTTCGGTTCCCTCTCACTGCTAACTCTCTCAAGGGGCCAAATGCTCTTCTATTATTATTGAGCACCCTCTGTGCGGAGAGAGAAGGAGAGAGGGTAAAGCCATGTGCTGGGGAGGCAAAACCATGTGCGGAAGAGGGTAAGGGCATGTGCAGGGGAGACAAACGCATGTGCGCGCGCGCAAGCAGCGGGCGAGCGGCGGGCGAGCGAGCGAAATCCTGAGAAGACGACACCTCAGCAACTCATACCCGAGAAGCAGCCACGTGGCCACAGTAAAACTGAGGATTCAATCTTTTTATTGATTGGATATAAGTGAACTTGTATTTTTGTTGGCTGAGGAGCGCGCCGGTTGCGCGCCGAAATTTTTGTAGAGGACTCAAGATTTTTTTATTCGAACTCCGGGGATTTTTCCAAGTACGCGACAGAGTGCGCGCGCGCGGTGCGATTTTCGGAATTTTCGTCAGTTGAGGATCCGGCGCTTCACCGACTTCAGCGATTGCCTGCGGAAAGCGTTCCAGGTGGGTTGGAATTTCTCCAAAATTTATGGAATGCCCTTTAATGCTCCTGAATGCATTTTGATCATGTTACTTTCACAGTTTTTACATCTGATAGTTGCCTGGAAATCTTTAGAAAATTAGTTAGAACCCCAGATTATTTTTAGTATACTCCTGTTATCATATGACACTAGGCTGCATGTTCTGTGGACATTATTTTTGCACCCTGATCGTTTTAAAAATCGAGAAAGCCTGTTTTAAGAAAAAATATCATTTACAAGGTAGTTTTTAAATTATGAGTTCGCCAGAGGTATGGCATTGATTCAGGGTGCATTAGACCTCGTGCCTGGGGGCCGAGGGGTCTCTTTTTTGAGTTTTGAGATGAATTATAGTGTTATTTGATATTTGAGCTTCCTTATGGGATAGTGAAATTACTCTAGATCATGGGTCGTATTCTGATTTAGTGGTGGAGGTGGTTCTCCCACTTAGCTTCGAGGATTGTGGGGTTCCGGTAGATCGAGTCGTGGAAGTTTTCCGACTCAGCCATGGTCGTGCATTATCAGATTGAGTCGTTGAGGGTTCTCCGACATAGCTGTGAGAGTGTTCAGGCTATTCGTGTTTGAGTCGAGGTTCTTTTCCGACTGAGTTGTGTTTTTGAGCTTTGGGATACCGATCTGTTTGATCGTGGATTATAGCCTGCATGTGCCGCATATTGAGACAGTGAGACAGATGTGATACTTGAGTTCGATGGGGTCGCTCCCCTCGAGCTACGCCCCGGGTGCGATGATGATACCGAGCCTGACGAGGCTACGATGTGGATATGCGCCTAGTTCATATACTAGTGGTCGCTTGATACCCCTGGCCGAGTTACCATGGGGTCACTTTGTGTGAGATTGAGATGGTCGGTTTAGGACGCCCCACGTAAATCCCGTCCTCTTGTGGATGCGTGGTAGTGGGCAGGTGCGTTCCTAGACGACAGGCGCAGGCTGGACTGAGCCAGTTTTGGCAGTCTTTGAGATTGGGTGTTATGAGTGGGTGGTTACATATTATGTTCTTAGATGGTTTTTCCTTTGAGCATTGATACTGAGGCATTTTAGCAGTAGCGAGAGTATGCATAGCATGTTTATGATAGAGTTTCCTTTTGAGCATTATGTTTGAGACATATTAGCTGTAGTTTTCCTTCAGCTTATTTATATATCTACCTATCTATCTGCATACCTATCTGTTTTGCCTCCAGTAAACTTAGTGGGCATACCGTGGATATTGGGACGGTACCCACTGAGATCTGCCTTCTGCAGTAGATCTCACACCCGCTGCGGTGACAGGTTGAGGCAGCTGTTCCGGCTTAGTTCGCGCGGAGACAGCAGATCGAGGTGAGGACGCGCCCGATTAGTTCCTTACCAGCATTGAGAGTCTGAGGTAGATGTACCCGGTGTATTTTATGTTTCCACTTTTGTACTGGACATTCTGAGAGACTTGTGAGGATAATATTTGTTTTATTTCTGTGAGACTTTGTACCTTGAGGATTGTTGTACTAGTGGAGATTTTACTATTCCAGATGTTCAGTTTTATTCTATAGCTTTTGGTTTTAGTTTCAGCTCTGATACATGTTTTTAGCTATAGATCTGACTTGCAGGGTAGACGCTTCGTCTGTGCGGCAGTTTCCGTACAGATGGCGGATCTGTTGGCGAGCCCGGGTCGCAGTCTCGACCCCGGGGCGTGACATATTTAGATGGTATCAGAGCCTAGGTGTATAGGTCATTGAGGACTTAGAGACCCTAGGCTATTGGTTGGACATTAGGATGACCGTCGTGAGAGACGTGATTTTAGCGAGAGTCCTGATTGAGTTTGTACCTCCCCCAGAGGATTGGGGCGAGTGATCTTACATGTTATTTCTCTAAAGATAATTATGTTGGCTGCAGACAACATAATGCTTTAGTATAGGTAACATGTTTTAGACTTTCGCTTGATTGGGTCGAGAGAGTTTCTGGTCCTAATGTTTATTTGGTTGCAGTGGTTTTCGATGCTTCCGAGACGCCGTGCAGTGGCGAGGGCGTGTTCGATGTTGGATGAGGAGTCGAATAGCAGGAGGATATTTGGATAGAGCAGAGTGAGGTCTGTGAGTTACAGGCCCCAGTAGCCAGACTTTGAGGCAAGGTGGCGCTAGGAAGAGAACATGGAGCGCTTGATGCACATGCTTGAGCCGAGAGCATCTTCCGGGGTATCGTTAGTAGTGCTTCCAGCCGTGACGTCGTCGACTTCGATCCTAACCGCGCCACAGATGGTGCAGAAGCAGCGAGAGGTTGCTGACCGGTTATTTACTTCATCTAGTTCCATCCCCTGTAGATTTCGGGATAGAGTTTGGAGCCTTGGGAGGCAGAGAACTGGATCGCTGCTATGGAAGGGTTGTTCGAGGATTTGTTCATCCATGAGAAGCGTCAGGGCGCTTGTTCTTGCACTCTTGGATAGGGACGCCGAGAGTTGGTGGCGTCGAGTTCGTCCTGCTGGATCGTCGGGAGCGCATAGGATTACCGGGAGCGAGTTTCTGTGTTTGTTGAGCAGAGTACCCTTTGTCGCGCAAGATGAGGCTCAGAATGTTGTTTATGTTTGAGAGCAGACTGCATCGAGACATCTATGATTCAAGGCATACTCGGCAGGCGCCGACCTTTGATGCAGCGATCGTGCATGCGCAGTGGATTGACCGAGGATCAGTGATCACTTCCAGGAGGGATGAAGAGCAAGGGAACAGCTTCAGTGAGAGGCGTCTAGCATCGTCGAATTTTGGGATAGTTAAGTGGATCGAGGTTGCCATGATTCTAGTCTCAGGATCATGGGTCTCAGAGGAGACAAAGTCCAGGAGGTTCTCAACGGTTGAGGCACCAGCAGCTGTGTCAGGACATCTTTAGGTAGAGTGTTCCTGAATGGTGCTCTTGGAAATTGCCGCTTGTGACGGCACCCTCTCCCCCTTTTTTTTGGATAAAGAGGTTCATCCGATGTACCGACAGACTGATGAAGCCGCCATGCCGAGGCAGTTAGAGCGATGGCCACCAGCATCTATTTGTTGAGTTTGTGCAGCCGGCTGGAGAGCGCCAGGATAGTGGATCACATTTTACCAAGTGTGGTTTCCTTGGGTCGTCGAAGTTAGAGCTTGTTGATGCCGACACCGCATGTGCATGTTTCAGTAGAGCATGGTAGCTTTGCGTGGACCAGAGATGGGACTGTTGGCTGGTGCACGTGAGGATCAGGTTCCAGACCACGTTTAGCACATGGATGAGTGTTGCCAGTCCGGCCCAGTGTTGTTAGGACTTTGGATTTGATCATCGGGATGTTAGCCCTGCATCAGTTCAGAGAGGTTGTTTGAGCATGAAGTGAGATTGGTTATCCCAATGTTAGGCTACCATGGGATGTCGAGTTTGGTCAAGGACCCTTCGTGGACCTGGTCAGGAGGAGTGTGATTATGGAAGAGGCTAGACCACGACGGGGTTGAGTCGTGGTCGTATCGCCTTCTAGACCTTTAAAGGAGGTGCCTACGGCGGCACCGGGATTAAAGAATGTCCTTATCACCATGTGATCCGGTGTGAGTCCACCTGATCTGTTATTAAAGCCGCCGTTTAGTGGATTGAGATCAAGATAGTGATTGACGGGGTTTTGGAAACTGCGCCAACTATGGTAGCACCACTTGGATTTTCACTTAAGGCAGAGAGTGAAAGCTGATAGCGCAGTTGCGGGATCTGATGGAATCGAGCGGGTCCGAATGACTCAAAGCCACGTCGTGGGTTTATGACTGTGAGGAACCTAGAGATTAATACTTGAGTTGATGCCGCACCGTTGATACACGGCAGTGATGCCACGTGGCGAGTACACATCGGTGAGAGTTCTATGATGGTTTGAGCATAGGCAGATTTGGATTGTGCTTGGCAGATGCCTTCGAGAGATTGATAGCAGTATGGAATCATATAACTGAGGGCTGTGCCCTGATAGTGATCTGGAACCAGTGGGGGCATTAGGAGCTTTTTGCGGGGTCAAGTGGATTGACTAATGCCCTACCGACTTTAGGAATTGTGTTTTTCCAGCTGTGTTTGGACGGATTGGTGGGAGTACCCGTCGTGGTTATTTGGAATCATTTTCGAAGTGACATAGAACTTGAGAAGCACTTGAGAGTAGTGCTGCAACTTCTGAGATAAGAAGTCTTATGTGAAGTTATTAGAGTATGCATGACTACTTCGGAAGGTTGTGTTGTTAGGCCTGTGATTTCAGCTATAAGAGTGACTGAGGCCAGAAGTTTCTGGACCAAGCAGGGCCTGTATAGCTTTGAAGAGTTAAAGCTGAGGTTGATGCCAGCGTCAATGTAGATATTTGTCAGTGATTGGAAGAGAAGTGAATTATTCATAAACCCTCGAACCTGAAGTACTTGGATGATCAGGAAGAGTTGGGTTTGAGGAAACGTCAGCGGATAAAGTTTTCAAGGATGTATGATTGTTATCACAGTGTTATCCCGGCGAGGACATTATGGCCAGTTACGCCTTGTCTAGGCGAGCAGTGCAACCTTGGATTTGAGATGGTCGATCTGTGGTCGTCGCCTTTGGAACTTGGAATTGAGAGCTAAGGGTTGAGCATTATTCCCGATGTTGAACTTCTTCCCCTGTGGATAGATGCAACAGTTGTATCTGTGGAACTTGAACTTTTGGTTGCTCTGGAGCAACGAGGGATTATACCCTTGGACGAGGCCCGGGGAGCTTTTGTTGAGTGAGAACGGCCACATGAGAGCCTGAAGATGAGTTAGGAATCCCCTATCCCCATTTGATGGAGTCACCCTCCTGAGTTATGGATTTATTTTGGGTTTCGAGGATGAAACCTTTTTAAGGAGGGGAGAGTGTAGAATACCGAGATTTCGGATAGCGCACCGACCTCGCGAGATGGCGTGGTGTGGATAAATCGCCTCGAGCGTGTTCCATATTGGATTACAGATGAGTTCGGGTCGACTTTGATCCACGCGGAAGCCCCAGGTTGATTCGGGGTTTTCCGGGCTTTGTCCGCCGTTAGAGGACTGGTTCCGGGAAAGCCTCGACTTCACAGTGGTGTGCAGAAAATTGGAAAACACTTGGAACAGGCGTATTTTCAGATTACAGCGGAGTTCGGGAGGTTCCGGACTGACGCGGAGGACCCGAAGGCGAAAAGTGGGTTGGAACTGGCAGTTTTGGAGCCGGTTTTTGGATTGAGCACACCGACTCCACGGTTGAGCTTTTTGAGGAGAAAAAGCTGTGGACATGTGTATTTTTAGATTACAGCGGAGTTCGGGAGGTTCCGGGCGGAGGCGGAAGCCCCAAAGGCAAAAAGTGAGTTGTTAGGAGCTTTATGGATTATTTAATTAATATTTGTTAATTAATTAGTGGCATTTTGGGGTTTTGGTCTGGGAGGTTTAATTAAAAGAAAAGATTTAGTGATGTGTTTTGGATAAGGGAGTGGATTAGTGTGAATTGGGTTTTTGTGTGAGTTGGATATTTTTGGTGCATTTAATGCTCCCAACCACCCCTCCCTCTCCCTTTTATTAGCCTGTAGCTAATTAGCATCGCCACCTCACCACCTCATCTCCTGCAAGTAGAGGAAGCAAAAGAAAACAGAGGAAAAGAAAAGAAAGGGAGAAAGAAGAAGAAGAAGAAGAAGAAGAAAAGAAGGAAAGTGAAGATTTGGAGGAGCCTTGATGGTGAGGACTTCCTGCAGCAAGCCGCGGCGCCAAGTGGAGCATCGGAGCGCGCAAAGAGCTTCATTGAGGTATGTTGCAGATTTTTTAGAAGCTTGGTTACTTTGGTTTTGAGCTGGTTTGGACCTTTCGAGGAGGTTGGAGTGCTGTTGGTCGCGGCGTGGTGTGGAGGGGCCGCAGCCAAGGGGCGCGCGGTTGGGCTGCGCAGGGTGCGCGGGCGCCAGGCCGCTGCGCAGTGCGCCTGGCCGCCGCGTAGCGGGCGCCAGGCCGCTGCGCAGCGTGCGCCAGGGCGCCGCGCAGCGCGCCTGGCCGCCGCGCAGCGCGGCAGGGCGCCGCGCGGCAAGCCCTGGCGCCGCGCGGCAAGCCCTGGCGCCGCGCGGCTGGCGTGGTTGTCGCGATGGCAGCAGCAGCTCCGCGCGCAGCGGCGCTCGCGCAGGAAGCTCCTCGCGCGGCGCGGAGCGTTTTCGACGGCCGGGGGCGCGTTTTGGCGTCGGCGACCGCGCATTTTGTCGCGTTCTCCTCTAATTTTGGTTTTTCCCCTTTTTGCTCTCGCAGGTCTTCATCAAGGGTGCGGCTTTCGGTGAGGTGCCATGCAGAGTCGGATCGTTTGCACGGCACACAGTTTCACCAAGTTGGTCGGCTGTGAGGATCTGAGTTTTGGAAGTGAGCTTAGGACTAAGTATTTGGTGTTTTTGTGTGCAATTGGACTGGTATGTGCAAGAGTGGATTTTTTTTGTAAAGTGATCATTTTTGGAGTGCAGAACTTGTGTATGTGTGTGGGATGATTTAAGTAAATGGTGTTTGGGTTTTTTGGATTGTGTTGGTGTTGTGAGCTTTTATTCAAGTATGATGATGGATGGAGGACTTGCTTTAAGCTGGGAGCAAAAATAAAATTTATTGGCTTATGGATTTTGTTTTGTGCTGTTGGAGTCGAAATGTGGTGTGTGTGTGTGCTGTTCTAGAGGACTTGTGAGGGGTTGCAGGTGTTGTGATTAAGTGTTTTCCTTGTGGACCTTAATTACTTGTATGCATTGGAGCATGTAAAGGGGGTTGTGCAACTAGTGTGCAAATGTGTATTTTTGTTAAGAGACCACCTAGTTATTAGTGTGCAGTTTTTAATTGGAGGGCTTGAGAGTGTGCTGTGGATTATGTAAATTGGATATAAGTGAACTTGCATTTTTGTTGGCTGAGGAGCGCGCCGGTTGCGCGCCGAAATTTTTGTAGAGGACTCAAGATTTTTTTATTCGAACTCCGAGGATTTTTCCAAGTACGCGACAGGGTGCGCGCGCGCGGTGCGATTTTCGGAATTTTCGTCAGTTGAGGATCCGGCGCTTCACCGACTTCAGCGATTGCCTGCGGAAAGCGTTCCAGGTGGGTTAGAATTTCTCCAAAATTTATGGAATGTCCTTTAATGTTCCTGAATGCATTTTGATCATGTTACTTTCACAGTTTTTACATCTGATAGTTGCCTGGAAATCTTTAGAAAATTAGTTAGAACCCCAGATTATTTTTATTATACTCCTGTTATCATATGACACTAGGCTGCATGTTCTGTGGACATTATTTTTGCACCCTGATTGTTTTAAAAATCGAGAAAGCCCGTTTTAAGGAAAAATATCAATTACAAGGTAGTTTTTAAATTATGAGTTCGCCAGAGGTATGGCATTGATTCAGGGTGCATTAGACCTCGTGCCTGGGGGCCGAGGGGTCTCTTTTTTGAGTTTTGAGATGAATTATAGTATCATTTGATATTTGAGCTTCCTTATGGGATAGTGAAATTACTCTAGATCATGGGTCGTATTCTGATTTAGTGGTGGAGGTGGTTCTCCCACTTAGCTTCGAGGATTGTGGGGTTCCGGCAGATCGAGTCGTGAAAGTTTCCCGACTCAGCCATGGTCGTGCATTATCAGATTGAGTTGTTGAGGGTTCTCCGACATAGCTGTGAGAGTGTTCGGGCTATTCGTGTTTGAGTCGAGGTTCTTTTCCGACTGAGTTGTGTTTTCGAGCTGTAGTGTTCTGGTTTTTCCAATGCAACTTTCTGATGAATCCACTGTGTAGAACACCTAGTGTTGGTGTGTCTGGCCCATGGTGCATCAAAGGGGTGCCACAGATGGACCTTGTGAGACTTTGTTAGCTGATTTGGCATTCGGCTATATTTGCCAAATTTTAGAAAATGTTTTGGGCCAATCTGAGGTTGGATTTGGATTCAGCGCGGAAAAAAGCTTGAAAACGGCTATTTGCTTGTTAAATTTGGAGTCCGGATGACCAAAAACGGGCTTCCGAAAGTTTTCGGGAATTTTTGGTGCATGGGAGGTGACCGTGGACCGGCCTGAGCCACGTGGCGGCCTGTCTGTGACACCCCCGGAATTTGGATTAGTCCTCTATATAAATGATATAATAGGACTAAATCTCTAACCCGGCTATAGCATTTTGGATGGTAGCAAGATCCAAGAGGAACATGAGAGTTAAGCGTGCTAGAGCTAGAGTAGTTCTAGGATGGGTGACCCCGTGGGAAGTGGGGCGTCACAGTTGGTATCAGAGCCATTCACCAGCCGGAAATGTGAGATGAGTCTCGGCTGAGCCAGGGTTATATAGCGGGTAGAGCGAGGCTCCCCGGCTAATGACCGTTGTGAGTGGAGTGCAGCTCCGAGCCAGGGTTATATAGCGGGTAGAGCGAGGCTCCCCGGCTAATGACCGTTGTGAGTGGAGTGCAGCTCCTCACAAGGTCGGCTAAGGCTAGCGAGATGAGTCTCACATCGCCTGGTGCATGTGAGTGTGCTTGAGCCTGACGTGGACGTCAGGGCTTAAAGGGGGGAAGAATGTGACACCCCCGGAATTTGGATTAGTCCTCTATATAAATGATATAATAGGACTAAATCTCTAACCCGGCTATAGCATTTTGGATGGTAGCAAGATCCAAGAGGAACATGAGAGTTAAGCGTGCTAGAGCTAGAGTAGTTCTAGGATGGGTGACCCCTTGGGAAGTGGGGCGTCACACTGTCATTGGCCGGCTCACGCAGCTCGGTCCACGGGGGATGCGGGTTGGTGCATGGACCGCGCGGGCGGGCCACGTGGCGCGCGCGTAGTGGATGGCACACGCGGCGCGTCTCAGTGATTTTGCGCGGCATGCGTGGACCAGGTGCATGACACGTGGCGGCATGGTACTGGCTGGCTCAGGAAGTCGCGGTCCACGGTGGAGGCGCCTCGGTACGGAGCGCACTGTGGCGCTGACGGCGCTGTCCGGGCACTCGAGTGCGGGCCACGCGTCGGCCCGCCATTGGCGGGCCGTACCTACCCCCGCTGACCGCGGGGGGACGCGTGGCGCGCAGCGAGACCTTTGCACTGCTGTTCCCTGTTGTAGGGCGACGTGGTAGCACCAGGGAGATTCGGGCGCGTCGGACTGGGAGTATGCGACCGGATTTTCGGGCGCAATGCGCCCGAAACATGCGCCCGAAAACCCGGCCCAACAGCACTTTGGGCTGGGCTATAAATAGTGTCCTTAGTGTTTCTTTTGGCTCTTCTGGATCTTTTTCTTCAGAGAGTTATTCAGAGAAATTTTCCCCCTCTCAGTGCAAGATCCTTTGGAGGACTTTGAGGATTTTTCGGAGGCACGCATCCCGAGGTTCACGATTTTACGGCGCGGCGCAACGCTCGTTCTCCGGCGACCCGTCTCGCCCCTTCTCAGTGTTTGGACTCCCCCGACTCACCCCGACATCCGATTTCGCCGATTCTTGCGTCGTTGGACTCACGACAGGTAGGACTTCAACTCCTGTGTTTTGAGGTTTCTCGTTTTCCGTGCTGATCTCGGAGTTTTCTGAGCACCCATTTGACCAATTTTTCTTCGCGGACTTTTGGACAGCACCGCGGTGTTCTTGCCGTATCTTTTCGCTCAGACGTCGGATCGAGGCGATTCAAAAGGCATTTTTCATCTACACTTCGTAAGGAGTCTCCTGGATTTTTCTCAGTTTTTCTGGATTTTGCACGAGGGTGAGAATCTCCTTTTTCTGTGGTTCTTTGTTACAGAAATTTGGTACAGTTTGGATTGGGGTGTTTCCCTTGCCGGATTTTTATCTCAGCGTAGGAAACTCCGATTTGGGTGTGCAGGTACTCGTTTCGACGGGTTCGTCGCGAGGATCGCGATAGTATTTTTCTTGGATTTTTCTGGGCATTTTTCATAGGTAAAAATTGGAGAATTCTGGACTGTGGTATTAAGGGACAGATTTTGGGAAATTGTGAATGAATAGCTTATGTACTTTCCTTTGGGGTATTTTGTACAGATTGGTGGTGAGTATTTGGACTGAGCTTGGGTTTCGCTTTTGGGAACTTGGATTAGCGCTCGAGGTGGGTGATGTTGTGAACCTCCTACTTATGATCTGTCACTAGACCTATTGGAATGCTCTTGATCATGTTGTTAGTAAAACTGTGAAATGGACCTAGCATGCTTGTATGAGATCGTGGTTGCTTTGTTAATATTTGCATTGTCAGAAAACTACAAGTTAGTAGGTTGTGTTTCCATGCTTTAGATATGTAGTATAATTACTTGGAAATCATGCTAAATCCATAACATGTTGAATGTCTTAATGAAAGGTTGGGATATGCGTTTAGAATACATAAAATGGTTTCATCAAGAAAAAAAGGACTTTTGCATGCTTGAATGGTCTCCTAGATAGGCCACCTTTTTCTGCTACACTATCATGCTGGAATTGACTTAGGAGAAACCATGTTTCATTCTTTCTCCAGTCACTTAGACATAGGGGATAGTATGCTCTGATTAGATGGGATTTCGGGCGGTTGACCGGACTGTTATTAGTGTATCAGATTTGGGGATAGGGGACCGGGACTTCTTTAGTAGATGGGTTGTTCCCACTTAAGTATAGTCTTGGTCCAGTCCGACTATATCGGGTTACTTGTGACCGTGCCGGTCAGGAGTCGGTCTGTCGCAGTACTTGAGACCGTGCCGGTCAGGAGCCGGTCTGTTGCAGTACTTATGACCGTGCCGGTCAGGAGCCGGTCTGTTGCCTCGGGGATGGGACCGTGTCGGTCAGGAACCGGTCTGCATCCCGCAGCGGAGATGTGAGTTAGTGGGCATAGTAGGCAATACCGGTGTTCACCGGTGTCTAGATTGGGTTACCCAGGCAGGCATATGTATACTCTGATGTATGCATTTAGCTTATTACTTGAGAGGCATCTTACTGATAGCTTGTATCAGTTGTTATACGTATAGCACACCACCTTGTTTTATCTCTTCGCCTCTTGTAGTCCTAGTGGGCAGGTCTGTGGTAGAGGTTTACCCACTAGGGGAGGCTATTGTTTTTATAATAGTTCTGACCCCCACTGTTTTTCCCTTTTCTTGTCCCCTTTGTTTTGCAGACCCATCTGCTGGAGTTGCGGGACCCTCTTCCCAGGATCGAGGTAAGAGGATCGCTGATTAGATAGCTGCTACCCCGAGCTCGAGTTTAGTAGTTTTGTTGTATCCCCGGTACACTCAGACGGTTGTATTTTCTTTTATTTTTGGGTCTGGCTGCGACCAGCTGGTTGTATTCATTTCGTGAGCTGGGAGAGACACATGTATATTCTTGAGAGATTATTGTACTTTTATTTCCAGCATTTGTCTGAGATGTACTAGTTTCAGTTTAGCTCTGTTTTTTGCTCCAGTATTATTTCTTTTATATCCGAGCAGGTTACCAGCGCTTCGTGTACACGGGAAATACCGTGTGCACGGCGGATCTGTGGACGAGCCCGGGTTCTGGTTTACACCCGGGGCGTGACAGATTAGTTTGGTATCAGAGCTTAGGAATAGGTCAGTTGGGACTTAGGAAACCCTAGGCTTTTTGGCAGACCCTAGGAAGGCAGGGCGTGAGTGCCGCGATATTTTGTGAAAGTCGGCAATTTGTTATTAAACTCTTCCTGTGAGTGGAGAGGGACTGGCATAGCCTATTTCTGGTGGACTGTTATGTTGGCTGCAGACAACATAAGGTTACAGAAATAGGGGGATGTCCATGACTTTCGCTGGATTGGGTCGAGTGTGGTTTTGTTTACTGACCCGTGGTTTCTTGTGTGGCAGGATGCCTCCTAGGCGGCAGATCCCTACTCGGGGTACTCCTATACCCCCGGAGGAGCCGGAGCAGCCCGGGCCTTCTGAGATCAGTGAGCTGAGGGCCATGGTGGCCCAGTTGGCGGAGAGTCACCGCCGACAGGAGCAGAGGTTTGAGCAGTTGCTGGCTCAGGTTGCGGCACCTCCCCCTACTACTGTAGAGGCCCCTGTACCACCGGTTGTACCGCCGGCTATTCCACTAGTCCCTACGGCACCGTTGTCTAGCAGTGGGGCTCAGGGGGTGATCAGGCCATTGACCTCAGCGGAGGAGCAGGAGTTTGCTGACAAACTCGCACAGTTCTGTAAGCGAGGACCACCTAGGTTCTTGGGGCGGAGCACTCACCCTTGGGAGATAGGATCGTGGTTAGCATCAATGGAGAAGTTGTTCAGAGATTTCTTCATTGATCCGAGATTCAGAGTACACATGGCCGTACATTGTCTAGAGGGGGATGCAGATGCTTGGTGGCGTCGGGTCGAGCCCTTAGAGTTTCAGATCACCCGACAGCTACCCTGGTCGGAGTTCAGGAGGATGATCCTTGATACCTATTTCTCCACGAGCGTGAAGAAAAAGTTAGAAGATGATCTGAAAAATCTTCAGCAGGGTGATCGGACAGTGTGGGACTACTTTCAGGAGTTCACGCAGTTTCTCAACTGCGTACCCTATGTTGCCAGGGATGGGCCATACCAGGTGGAGCTTTTTGAGACGGGTCTACGCCCAGAGATTTATACCTTAGTTCATGCCCAGAGGCTCCAGACTTTGTCAGAGGCTGTGGATCACGCGCAGTGGGTGGAGAGGGGAGATCATGTGGTCACTAGGCGCGGAGGCTTGGTCGCTCAGAGTTCTGAGAGGAAGCGGCCAGCGCCAGACGATGGGGGACAGGCCAGTTCATGGAGGCCGCCCCGACCACCACCACCTCAGTTTACGGGCCGTGGGCGTTCGGAGCGGCGAGGGCCTGGGGGATCCCAGAGGCCCCCGCAGCAGCAGCATCAGCAGCCCCAGCGACAGCAGCAGCACTCGCAGCAGCAGAGGTCGCAGTCGCGACAGCAGGGGTCACAGCGGCAGAGGCAGCAGTAGCAGCAGTCGACGCAGCCCCGGTCTACAGTTGGGTGTGTTTTTTGCAGGGGTCAGCACCCCTCTGATACTTGTGAGATGAGGCACGGTCGCTGTTTCAGATGTGGGCAGTCAGGTCATCGGCGAGCTACTTGCCCTTTTTCGACATCGCCGGCTCCTTCCTCAGCATCAGTCCCTTCGGTGCCCCAGCAGCGGCCTTATGCTCCAGCGAGCAGGGCTCCTTCTTCCCACCCTGCAGATTACCGACCACCAGCTCAGAGCGGACGGGTTTATGCCGCCCAGGTGGAGGACTCCTCGGCAGCCGACCATGTGGTGGCAGGTATTATTTTACTTTTTGGCATTAGAGCTCGCACTTTATTCGATACCGGTGCATCACATTCTTTTATCAGTAGAGCATTTGCATCGTCGCATGGACTAGAGTTAGGTCGGTTGCCGCATGCATTAGAGGTACGGATCGATCATATTTTGCATGTAGAGGAGTGTTGTTGGTCTTGCCCTGTACAGCTTGAGTCTTGGATTTTGCCAGCGGACCTGATGGTCCTTAGTCAGCTGCGAGATTTTGACATTGTACTGGGTATGGATTGGCTGGCTCGCTATTTCGCGACGATTGATTGCGCCGCGAGGACTGTTACTTTTAGCGAGCCAGGTCAGGAGGTGTTTGTTTACAGGGGGTGCCAGAGTGCTTTCTTTGCCTCTGTGGTTTCGACTTCTCGGGCGAGGCAGATGATGCGCAGTGGATGCGTGGCCTTTTTGGCGTCTGTGGTTAAGGAGCCTACGGCGGCACCGGGACTCACGGATATCCCTATTGTCCACGAGTTCCCGGATGTGTTTCCTCCAGAGCTGATTCATATGCCGCCGGATAGGGAGGTTGAGTTTTTGATTGACGTAGTTCCAGGAACTGCGCCAATCTCTAAGGCTCCTTACTGAATGGCGCCGGCTGAGCTGCGAGAGTTAAAGGTGCAACTCCAGGATTTAATGGACAAAGGTTTTGTCAGACCAAGCGTATCGCCGTGGGGAGCGCCGGTGCTATTTGTGAAGAAGAAGGATGGATCACTTCGACTATGTGTTGATTATCGGGAGTTGAATAAAGTGACCATCAAGAACAAGTACCCTTTGCCGCGCATTGATGACTTATTTGATCAGCAGCAAGGGTCTTGTGTCTTCTCCAAGATTGACTTACAGTCTGGTTACCACCAATTGAAGGTGAAGGCCGAGAACATCCCAAAGACGGCATTCAGGTCGCGGTACGGGCATTATGAGTTCACCGTCATGCCTTTTGGATTGACAAATGCCCCTGCTGCTTTTATGGATTTAATGAACAGGATTTTTCGACCATACCTGGATCGGTTCGTCGTTGTTTTTATCGATGACATCCTAGTTTATTCCCGAAGCGATGTGGAGCACGAGGAGCACTTGAGAATTGTGCTACAACTTCTGAGAGAGAGGAAGTTGTATGCCAAGTTTTCTAAGTGTGATTTCTGGCTTCGGGAGGTTGTCTTTTTGGGCCACGTGATTTCAGCCGCTGGAGTGGCAGTAGACCCTGCGAAGATCGAGGCAGTCCGGGATTGGCCCCGACCGACGACGGTATCAGAGGTCCGCAGTTTTATGGGCTTAGCTGGATATCACCGTCGGTTTGTGGAAGGTTTTGCGAAACTTTCCACACCCCTCACTCGTTTGACGCGAAAAGGGATTAAGTTTACTTGGAGTGAGGATTGTCAGAGGAGCTTTGAGGAATTAAAGAACAGATTGATGTCGGCTCCTATCCTTTCCCTCCCCGTTATGGGGAAAGGATATGTGATATACAGTGATGCATCGCACAGTGGACTTGGTTGCGTGCTGATGCAGGAGGGAAGGGTAATCGCTTATGCCTCTCGGCAACTGAAGGATTATGAAAAATATTACCCTACCCATGATTTGGAGCTAGCTGTAGTGATTTTTGCACTAAAGTTGTGGCGCCACTACCTGTATGGGGAGTACTGCGAGATTTACACCGACCACAAGAGCTTGAAATACCTGTTCATACAGAAGGAGCTCAACCTGAGGCAGCGCAGATGGTTGGAATTGTTGAAAGACTATTATGTAGACATATTATACCATCCTGGCAAGGCCAACGTGGTTGCTGATGCCCTGAGCAGGAGAGCAGTACAGAGTTTATCTTTGATGATCACCGATCAGGCGCCATTACTTGAGCAGATGAGGCGGTTAGAGCTCGAGGTTGTGTCCCCTGGGGTCTCTGCTAGACTTATGTCTCTAGTCGTGCAGCCCACTCTGTTGGACAGGATTCGAGAGAGACAGAGTGAGGACCCCCACCTGATGAGGATTCGAGAGCAGATGCAGACTGGTTTGATAGGGGACTTTTCAGTTGATGCTTCGGGAGTACTGCGGTACAGGGACCGAGCTTGTGTGCCTATGGATGCAGAGATCCGAGAGCAGATCTTGAGGGAGGCCCACTATACACCTTATACCATCCATCCTGGTGGGACTAAGATGTATAGGGACCTTAAGGCACAGTTTTGGTGGAATGGGATGAAAAGAGATATTGGGAGATTTGTAGCACACTGTCTAGCTTGTCAGCAAGTAAAGGCTGAACATCGTGTACCTGCTGGCAAGTTGCAGAGTCTCCCAGTCCCTGAATGGAAATGGGAACATGTTACGATGGATTTTGTCACAGGTTTGCCGAGAGCGCAGGCGGGGGCGGATGGTATCTGGGTAGTCGTGGACAGACTTACCAAATCCGCCCACTTTTTACCGGTTCAGATGACTTGGCCGATGGAGCGACTAGCACAGGTGTACTTGGCGGAGGTAGTTAGATTGCACGGGGTACCCGTTTCCATCCTATCAGATAGAGACCCAAGGTTTGTCTCGCATTTCTGGAGGAGTTTACAGACAGCCTTGGGGACGCAGCTCCGATTTAGTACAGCATTCCACCCACAGACCGATGGGCAGTCAGAGCGCACTATTCAGACCCTCGAGGATATGTTGAGAGCATGCGTTCTGGACTTTGGAGGAGGATGGTACCGGCACTTGGGATTAGTTGAGTTTGCGTACAACAACAGCTATCAAGCGACGATCCAGATGGCTCCGTTTGAAGCGTTGTATGGACGCAAGTGTCGGTCACCCCTATATTGGAGTGACGTGGGTGAGAAGAAGACTTTGGGTCCTGATCTACTATTAGAGGCAGAGGAAAAGGTCAGATTGGTACGACGACATCTCGAGACCGCCCAGAGTCGACAGAAGAGTTATGCTGATACTCGACGGCGAGACTTAGAGTTTCAGGTGGGAGACCATGTTTTTTTGAAAGTCTCGCCCTCGAAGGGGATTCAGAGATTTGGTATTCGTGGGAAACTGAGTCCCTGTTATATTGGACCTTTCGAGGTGTTCGAGCGCTTAGGGCCAGTTGCCTACAGGCTTGCACCTCCTCCCAGGCTTTCAGGTGTTCACGATGTTTTTCATGTGTCGACTCTGAGGAGGTATGTTCATGACCCGTCCCACATCATCGATTTCACCCCTCTGGAGGTTGCTGAGGACCTGAGCTATGTTGAGCTGTCACGCCCCGGGGGTTTTATTTTAGCGGAAACGATACTTCAAAGTACGCGTAAAGTGCGTACGAATTTTTTTGTTTAGAAACCTCCTTCCCCGGCGCGTGCCCAGACCCGCCACATATACAGATTCACTCGAAAATCGGGCAGAGTCTCCTCTGTATATGCACGGCGTCGCGGCTGCTACAATAGCCGATTATGAGCAATCATTTTCCCATTTAATCACAACAGTTCGAAGTAGTACGGTGCATGAAGACTAAACAATACCCGTGGCCAATCAAGTTGAAAGGATAAACTCACAGTTTTGAATGCAGGTCCACACGACCCAAGGTTTTGAAGACAGTTTGAAAAGATGCCATAAATCCACAGGTGTTGGAAAACAGGTCCACACGACCCAGATTTTTAAAAGATAGTTTTCGAAGTTCTTTTCTTTTCTAGTCATGTTGCTTTGAAAGCGGCCAAACGGGAACAATAACGGAAATAGTAGTGCATAAGTAGAAAGAAAGAACTCAACATCCACACGACCCCACAAGGGTATCGAGAACCACACAGTAACCTACAATACTGAATGAAATGCAGAGGAGGTAAATAAAACAGCATACTAGGGCTCCCTCAGACCGACTGCTACCAACTCGGCCTCACCGTCGCCTACCTCTACCCCCTGGAGGTACCTGTCACAGAGTGGGTAGTCAGCGACACTATCATCAAAATAGTACTAAAGCAGTAAAGTAATACCAAGCCACAAAGTAAGGCTAGCCGGAACAACCGCTCTACTCGTAATGGTAACTCGCAACCACCTGTACCACCTGTAGCACCTGTAACCCCGGTAACACCTGTAACACCTGACCGCATCGGGATCCAATCCCGGCGGTCTCACACCTGACTACATCGGGATCCAATCCCGGCAGTCCCACACCTGACCGCGTCGGGATCCAATCCCGGCGGTCTCACACCTGACTACATCGGGATCCAATCCCGGCAGTCCCATCGCTGCCTCAGACCCCCCAGCGGTCAGGGGCCCCCCACTACGTCACCTCGTGGGGTAACACGGGTCAAAGACCGCCTTTCCGGAAAAGAGCACCCTTTGCGGTGGCCAAACCGCGGGTGCGCGTGTCGCAGCTCGAGCATAAGTAACCAGTAACCAAGTAACCAAGTAACCAAGTATCCAAGTAACCATGTCACCATGTCACGGGGTAAGGTAGTACATCATAGAAACCATCAACGTTAGTACCGTTAAATAATGAAAAGTCCCTGTCGGATTACCAACATAATACTCAGCCTCGACCGTAAACCCACCTTGTTGTCGCGCTCCTGACTGATGTAAGGTTCTCTCGCGTCTCGGGTGCCCGCCCGGACCTACACGAATCTGTCATATGGGAGTCAGCAACTTAAGGCTTTGTCAGACTAATGATTAGAGCGCCCGGCGCCCTCTCACCTTGCGTATAATACGCACAGGTACGCGCCTGGCCCCGCACGGCTGGGCGGTGTACTAACAGCGTGCGGCCGTCCGCATGCGGAGGTGCCCGCAAGCGGCGGCGCCCGCATGCGGCGGCGCCCGCATGCGGCGGCGCACAAGCGGCGGCGCCCACATGCGGCAGCCCGCAAGCGCCGTGCCCGCATGCGGAGGCGCCCGCAAGCGGCGCGCCCGCATGCGGGGGCGCCCGCATGCGGCAGCCCGCAAGCGGCGGCGCCCGCATGCGGCAGCCCGCATGCGGCGCCGCCCGCAAGTGGCGGCGCGCATGCGGCAGCCCGCATGTGGGGCCGCCCGCAAGCGGCAGCCCGCATGCGGCGCCGCCCGCAAGCGGCGGCGCCCGCATGCGGCAGTCCGCATGCGGTGCCGCCCGCAAGCGGCGGCGCCCGCATGCGGCAGTCCGCATGCGGTGCCGCCCGCAAGCGGCGGCGCCCGCATGCGGCAGTCCGCATGCGGAGCCGCCGTGCGCGCCGGATTCCCGCGATGCCCTTGCCCCCTTCTTTTTCCTTTCTCCCCCCCCCCCTCTCGTCCGCTCCAACCAAGAACGGGGTGAGAAGGCAAAACCCTAGCGTGCTCACCTCGGTTGTCGGAGGAAGAGGCGATCCGGTCCTGCGCGTTCGGCTACAAGGAATGTGAGGACGCCTCCTTCTCCTTCCTTGGTCTCGCCTCTTGGGTCCTCCGTGCAGTCGGTGAGGAAGCAGAAGGATTTGGTTGGGAAATAGAAGGGTTGGGGAAATGGGGTTTCGTACGTAGGGGAAATGTGGGGAATACGGGTAGTTAAGGGGGAGTGTGGTGGTTTAAGGGGAGTGGGTAGTTAAAGGGAGTTACGGGTGGTTATGGGGGAATGGGTAGTTAGAGGGAGTGGGTAGTTATGGGAGTTACGGGTAGTGGGTAGGAGTGGGTAGTTAGGGGAGTTACGGGTAGTTAAGGGTAGTTAGAGGGGGTGGGTAGTTATTGGAGTTACAGGTAGTTAAGGGTAGTTAGAGGGGGTGGGTAGTTATGGGAGTTACGGTTTGTTTAAGGGGAGTTATACGACGGGGGGGGAAAATAACGGGAACGGTTAAGTTGGTAAAAGGGAAAGAACCCAGTTCAAGTTAAAACGGGTCCAAATCAGGTGCGAACTAGAGTCCGGTCTGTCTAAATAACCCGCGTTAACCATCTGAGCCGTTAGCTACCTTCCGGAATTTATTCCGGGAGATTCCGGCGTCGGAATTCAGAACCGATTTCGCCGCCGCTCTCCGTTTCGCGAGTCCTATCAACTAAAAATAGCCGCGGGCCCCGACGGTCTGTCCGGAAACAGGGAATTAATCGATCACCCTCCAGCCCCCGAAACGAAATGCGGAAATAACGAAACCAAAAGTAGACCCTTAAAATATTTTAAACTAGCGGCTATTACACCACTCACCTCTTAAAACGAGTTTCGTCCTCGAAACTCAATCCTGATTTTCGGTAAAGAGATAAGGATAGCCCTCTCTCATCTTTGATTCTAGTTCCCATGTCGCTTCCCGCTCCTCGTGGTTGTTCCAGTGTACCTTCACATAGGGAATGTCTCGGTTTCGGAGCGTCTTGCTTTCTCTTGCTAGTATTCGCACAGGGGTTTCCTCGAAACTTAGGTCCTCCTTTAGTTCGAGTGTCGAGACGTCCAGCACATGCGACGGGTCGGGGAGGTATTTCTTGAGCATCGAAACGTGGAACACGTCATGAATCCGGTTGAGGTTCGGTGGTAGGGCAAGGCGGTAAGCCACTGGGCCGATCCGTTCCAGGATCTCGAATGGCCCCACGAACCGCGGGCTTAGCTTGCCTTTTAACCCGAATCGCTTGATTCCCCTGGACGGCGAGACCCACAAAAACACGTGTTCTCCCACCTGGAACTCTAAATCGCGGCGTCTTTGATCCGCGTAGCTCTTTTGTCGACTCTGGGCAGTTAGTAAGCGTTGTCTGATGAGACGCACCTTCGCTTCTGTTTCTTCTACCAAGTCGGGTCCCAAGAGCTTTCGTTCTCCCAAATCGTCCCAACAGATCGGGGATCGGCAGGTTCTCCCGTATAAAGCTTCGTAGGGTGCCATCAGTATGCTGGCTTGGTGGCTATTGTTGTAAGCGAATTCTACGAGTGGTAGGTAACGCTCCCAACCGACTCCCCAATCGAGTACACAGGCCCGAAGCAGGTCCTCTAGCGTCTGTATCACTCGCTCCGACTGCCCGTCTGTCTGAGGGTGGAAGGCTGTGCTGAAGTGCAATTTAGTCCCCAGGGCTTGTTGCAGACTCTGCCAAAACTTTGAGACAAAACGCGTGTCTCTGTCTGATGTGATCGACGCCGGTACCCCATGCAGTCTCACAATCTCGCTGAGGTAGACTTGAGCCAACCGCTCTCTGGTCCAGGTTGTGTGAATCGGCAGGAAGTGCGCTGACTTAGTTAGCCGGTCTACCACAACCCATATTGTGTCGTGTCCTTGTGGTGAAAGTGGGAACCCGGTGACAAAGTCCATGGTGATATGATCCCACTTCCACTCCGGTACCGGTAAGGGTTGTAATTTTCCCGCCGGTCGTTGATGTTCCGCCTTTATTTATTGACACACCAGGCAATGAGCTACAAATTGGGTTACATCCCTCTTCATCTTGGGCCACCAGAAGGTCTGCTTGAGGTCCCTGTACATCTTTGTGCCTCCTGGATGTGCTGCATAAGGGGCGCTGTGTGCCTCGGACAGAATTTCCTTCTTCAATTCCGGGGTATCTGGCACACAAATTCGCCCGCGGAACCGTAGGGTGTCATCGCCTTCCAATGAAAAGTCCCTCTCCTGATCCGGTGAGATCTTGTCTCTTACGAGCTGTAAGTGCGAGTCCGCCTGCTGCCCCTCTCGAATCTTTTCTAGTAGTGTTGGCTTGACCATCAAAGTTAGAAGTTGCGCAACCGTGCCCGCTGGCACTACTTCCAACCCTAGTCGAGAAAATTCTGCGATCAAGTTGCTCTGCTCAGTTATCGCACCTACCGATCCTCCCTCCAGTCGCCCCTTCCTGCTCAGAGCGTCCGCTACCACGTTTGCTTTCCCGGGGTGGTATTGGATCGTTAGGTCGTAATCCTTCAGTAACTCAAGCCACCGTCTCTGCCGCAGGTTTAGTTCCTTTTGTGTGAACAGGTATTTAAGACTCTGGTGATCTGAGAAGATGTTACAATGGACACCAAAGAGATAGTGTCTCCATAACTTCCGGACGAAGACCACCGCAGCCAGCTCTAAGTCGTGTGTTGGGTAGTTTCTTTCGTAGTCCTTTAGTTGCCTAGATGCATAGGCTATTTCCTTCCCCTGCTGCATTAACACACCCCCAAGGCCGATTCTTGAAGCGTCGCAGTACACCTCATAGTCCTCACCGGGTGTTGGTAGTACAAGAATCGGTGCCTCGGTTAGCCTTCTTTTGAGTTCTTCAAAACTTTCCTGGCATTTGGCCGTCCATACAAACTTTTCTCCTTTCTTGGTCAACCGGTTTAGAGGGGTCGCAATCTTCGAGAAACCCTCGACAAAGCGTCTATAATACCCCGCCAGCCCCAAGAAACTGCGGATCTCCGTCACCGTTGTGGGCGGCTGCCAGTCTATCACCGATTCCACCTTCTTGGGGTCTACGGCGATTCCCTTTGCCGAGATCACATGCCCCAGGAATCCTACTTCGCGTAGCCAGAACTCACACTTTTTGAGCTTAGCGAACAGCTTCTGCTCCCTGAGGGTTTGGAGAATCGTTCGTAAGTAATCCTCGTGCTCCTCGTCGGTGGATGAGTAGATTAGTATATCATCGATGAAGACCACCACGAACCGATCTAAGAATGGTCTGAAGACCCGGTTCATCATGTCCATAAAGACTGCGGGGGCGTTCGTACGTCCGAACGGCATGACCGTAAACTCGTAATGGCCATACCGGGTCCGGAAAGCGGTCTTCGGAATGTCCTCGTTCCGAACCCGAAGCTGGTGGTAGCCAGACTGTAGATCAATTTTTGAAAAGACCGTCGCTCCTCGTAGTTGGTCGAAGAGGTCGTCGATTCTGGGCAGGGGGTACTTATTTTTCACCGTGACCTTGTTTATTCCTCTGTAGTCGATACAGAGTCGCAGGCTCCCATCCTTCTTCCGTACGAAAAGCACTGGTGCGCCCCAGGGTGACACACTCGGCCTGACAAACCCTTTGTCCAAGAGGTCTTCCAGTTGCGCCTTTAACTCTTTCAACTCCGCGAAGGCCATTCGGTAGGGTGCCTTTGTTATAGGTTGCGTACCTGGCAAGAGTTCAATAGGGAACACCACCTCCCTTTCAGGGGGTATCCCAGGCAGCTCCGTCGGAAAGACATCGGGAAAGTCCTTCACCACCGGGATGTCTGAAGGTGTCGTCGAGGGTCGGGTAACCAGATCTACCGATGCCAAATAGGCTACACACCCACCCTCTATCAGACTCCTGGCTCGAGTCGCGGAGATGACTGCCGGGAAGGAGATGCTCTTGCACGCTAGGTATGCATTCTTAGGGAAACTAGGTTCTTTTAGTTGTACCATCCGCTTATCGCAGTCGATAAGCACTTGGTACCTTGAGAGCCAGTCCATGCCCAAAACAACGTCGTACTCCTTCAAGGGAATTACTATTAAATCCCAAGGGCAGAATAGCCGCCCTAGCTTAATCGGGCAAGCGGCTACCAAACTAGTCGCCTCTAGCGTCCCACCCGCGGTCTGGACCGTCAACCGACTTTGGAGAGGTGTTTCCTCGAGGTCATGCGAAAACACGTACTCGCGAGAAATGAACATTATCTACAAAACATCGTAAAATCGAGAGAGAAAAGAAACATTATCTACAAATCCCCTCCCCGGTCTCTCACGTCTTAAACCTTAAACCCTGCACATTTCATTTATTCGTAGTTAAGTGTGATATCTCGGTGGATGTTGGGCCGTCACTGTTGTGATTAAAGCAAAGTCTCTGATACCATCTTAATCTGTCACGCCCCGGGGGTTTTATTTTAGCGGAAACGATACTTCAAAGTACGCGTAAAGTGCGTACGAATTTTTTTGTTTAGAAACCTCCTTCCCCGGCGCGTGCCCAGACCCGCCACATATACAGATTCACTCGAAAATCGGGCAGAGTCTCCTCTGTATATGCACGGCGTCGCGGCTGCTACAATAGCCGATTATGAGCAATCATTTTCCCATTTAATCACAACAGTTCGAAGTAGTACGGTGCATGAAGACTAAACAATACCCGTGGCCAATCAAGTTGAAAGGATAAACTCACAGTTTTGAAAGCAGGTCCACACGACCCAAGGTTTTGAAGACAGTTTGAAAAGATGCCATAAATCCACAGGTGTTGGAAAACAGGTCCACACGACCCAGATTTTTAAAAGATAGTTTTCGAAGTTCTTTTCTTTTCTAGTCATGTTGCTTTGAAAGCGGCCAAACGGGAACAATAACGGAAATAGTAGTGCATAAGTAGAAAGAAAGAACTCAACATCCACACGACCCCACAAGGGTATCGAGAACCACACAGTAACCTACAATACTGAATGAAATGCAGAGGAGGTAAATAAAACAGCATACTAGGGCTCCCTCAGACCGACTGCTACCAACTCGGCCTCACCGTCGCCTACCTCTACCCCCTGGAGGTACCTGTCACAGAGTGGGTAGTCAGCGACACTATCATCAAAATAGTACTAAAGCAGTAAAGTAATACCAAGCCACAAAGTAAGGCTAGCCGGAACAACCGCTCTACTCGTAATGGTAACTCGCAACCACCTGTACCACCTGTAGCACCTGTAACCCCGGTAACACCTGTAACACCTGACCGCATCGGGATCCAATCCCGGCGGTCTCACACCTGACTACATCGGGATCCAATCCCGGCAGTCCCACACCTGACCGCGTCGGGATCCAATCCCGGCGGTCTCACACCTGACTACATCGGGATCCAATCCCGGCAGTCCCATCGCTGCCTCAGACCCCCCAGCGGTCAGGGGCCCCCCACTACGTCACCTCGTGGGGTAACACGGGTCAAAGACCGCCTTTCCGGAAAAGAGCACCCTTTGCGGTGGCCAAACCGCGGGTGCGCGTGTCGCAGCTCGAGCATAAGTAACCAGTAACCAAGTAACCAAGTAACCAAGTATCCAAGTAACCATGTCACCATGTCACGGGGTAAGGTAGTACATCATAGAAACCATCAACGTTAGTACCGTTAAATAATGAAAAGTCCCTGTCGGATTACCAACATAATACTCAGCCTCGACCGTAAACCCACCTTGTTGTCGCGCTCCTGACTGATGTAAGGTTCTCTCGCGTCTCGGGTGCCCGCCCGGACCTACACGAATCTGTCATATGGGAGTCAGCAACTTAAGGCTTTGTCAGACTAATGATTAGAGCGCCCGGCGCCCTCTCACCTTGCGTATAATACGCACAGGTACGCGCCTGGCCCCGCACGGCTGGGCGGTGTACTAACAGCGTGCGGCCGTCCGCATGCGGAGGTGCCCGCAAGCGGCGGCGCCCGCATGCGGCGGCGCCCGCATGCGGCGGCGCACAAGCGGCGGCGCCCACATGCGGCAGCCCGCAAGCGCCGTGCCCGCATGCGGAGGCGCCCGCAAGCGGCGCGCCCGCATGCGGGGGCGCCCGCATGCGGCAGCCCGCAAGCGGCGGCGCCCGCATGCGGCAGCCCGCATGCGGCGCCGCCCGCAAGTGGCGGCGCGCATGCGGCAGCCCGCATGCGGGGCCGCCCGCAAGCGGCAGCCCGCATGCGGCAGCCCGCATGCGGCGCCGCCCGCAAGCGGCGGCGCCCGCATGCGGCAGTCCGCATGCGGTGCCGCCCGCAAGCGGCGGCGCCCGCATGCGGCAGTCCGCATGCGGAGCCGCCGTGCGCGCCGGATTCCCGCGATGCCCTTGCCCCCTTCTTTTTCCTTTCTCCCCCCCCCTCTCGTCCGCTCCAACCAAGAACGGGGTGAGAAGGCAAAACCCTAGCGTGCTCACCTCGGTTGTCGGAGGAAGAGGCGATCCGGTCCTGCGCGTTCGGCTACAAGGAATGTGAGGACGCCTCCTTCTCCTTCCTTGGTCTCGCCTCTTGGGTCCTCCGTGCAGTCGGTGAGGAAGCAGAAGGATTTGGTTGGGAAATAGAAGGGTTGGGGAAATGGGGTTTCGTACGTAGGGGAAATGTGGGGAATACGGGTAGTTAAGGGGGAGTGTGGTGGTTTAAGGGGAGTGGGTAGTTAAAGGGAGTTACGGGTGGTTATGGGGGAATGGGTAGTTAGAGGGAGTGGGTAGTTATGGGAGTTACGGGTAGTGGGTAGGAGTGGGTAGTTAGGGGAGTTACGGGTAGTTAAGGGTAGTTAGAGGGGGTGGGTAGTTATTGGAGTTACAGGTAGTTAAGGGTAGTTAGAGGGGGTGGGTAGTTATGGGAGTTACGGTTTGTTTAAGGGGAGTTATACGACGGGGGGGGAAAATAACGGGAACGGTTAAGTTGGTAAAAGGGAAAGAACCCAGTTCAAGTTAAAACGGGTCCAAATCAGGTGCGAACTAGAGTCCGGTCTGTCTAAATAACCCGCGTTAACCATCTGAGCCGTTAGCTACCTTCCGGAATTTATTCCGGGAGATTCCGGCGTCGGAATTCAGAACCGATTTCGCCGCCGCTCTCCGTTTCGCGAGTCCTATCAACTAAAAATAGCCGCGGGCCCCGACGGTCTGTCCGGAAACAGGGAATTAATCGATCACCCTCCAGCCCCCGAAACGAAATGCGGAAATAACGAAACCAAAAGTAGACCCTTAAAATATTTTAAACTAGCGGCTATTACATGAGCGGCCGTTGAGGATCTTGGACCGTGAGGTTAGGAAGTTGCGCAGTCGGGCCATCCCTTATGTGAAGATCCTCTGGAGTAGTCATGATGAGCGCGAGGCTACCTGGGAGCTGGAGTCAGTGACGATGGGTGCTTACCCCTACTTGTTCGAGGCCCCTGCTTGAGGTATGACTTTTGTTTCGAGGACGAAACTTTTTCTTGTAGAGGAGGATGTAGTGTTCTGGTTTTTCCCATGCAACTTTCCGATGAATCCACTGTGTAGAACACCTAGTGTTGGTGTGTCTGGCCCATGGTGCATCAAAGGGGTGCCACAGATGGACCTTGTGAGACTTTGTTAGCTGATTTGGTATTCGGCTATATTTGCCGAATTTTAGAAAAGGTTTTGGGCCAATCTGAGGTTGGATTTGGATTCAGCGCGGAAAAATGCTTGAAAACGGCTATTTGCTTGTTAAATTTGGAGTCCGGATGACCAAAAACGGGCTTCCGGAAGTTTTCGGGAATTTTTGGTGCATGGGAGGTGACCGTGGACCGGCCTGAGCCACGTGGCGGCCTGTCATTGGCCGGCTCACGCAGCTCGGTCCACGGGGGATGCGGGTTGGTGCATGGACCGCGCGGGCGGGCCACGTGGCGCGCGCGTAGTGGATGGCACACGCGGCGCGGCTCAGTGATTTTGCGCGGCATGCCTGGACCAGGTGCATGACACGTCGCGGCATGGTACTGACTGGCTCAGGAAGTCGCGGTCCACGGTGGAGGCGCCTCGGTACGGAGCGCACTGTGGCGCTGACGGCGCTGTCGGGGCACTCGAGTGCGGGCCACGCGTCGGCCCGCCATTGGCGGGCCGTACCTACCCCCGCTGACCGCGGGGGGACGCGTGGCGCGCAGCGAGACCTTTGCACTGCTGTTCCCTGTTGTAGGGCGACGTGGCAGCACCAGGGAGATTCGGGCGCGTCGGACTGGGAGTATGCGACCGGATTTTCGGGCGCAATGCGCTCGAAACATGCGCCCGAAAACCCGGCCCAACAGCACTTTGGGCTGGGCTATAAATAGGGTCCTTAGTGTTTCTTTTGGCTCTTCTGGGTCTTTTTCTTCAGAGAGTTCTTCAGAGAAATTTTCCCCCTCTCAGTGCACGATCCTTTGGAGGACTTTGAGGATTTTTTGGAGGCACGCATCCCGAGGTTCATGATTTTACGGCGCGGCGCAACGCTCGTTCTCCGGCTACCCGTCTCACCCCTTCTCAGTGTTTGGACTCCCCCGACTCACCCCGACATCCGATTTTGCCGATTCTTGCGCCGTTGGACTCACGACAGGTAGGACTTCAACTCCTGTGTTTTGAGGTTCCTCGTTTTCCATGCTGATCTCGGAGTTTTCTGAGCACCCATTTGACCCATTTTTCTTCGCGGACTTTTGGACAGCACCGCGGTGTTCTTGCCGTATCTTTTCGTTCAGACGTCGGATCGAGGCGATTCAAAAGGCATTTTACATCTACACTTCGCAAGGAGTCTCCTGGATTTTTATCAGATTTTTCTGGATTTTTCACGAGGGTGAGAATCTCCTTTTTCTGTGGTTCTTTGTTACAGAAATTTGGTACAGTTTGTTATTAAACTCTTCCTGTGAGTGGAGAGGGACTGGCATAGCCTATTTCTGGTGGACTGTTATGTTGGCTGCAGACAACATAAGGTTACAGAAATAGGGGGATGTCCATGACTTTCGCTGGATTGGGTCGAGTGTGGTTTTATTTACTGACCCGTGGTTTCTTGTGTGGCAGGACGCCTCCTAGGCGGCAGATCCCTACTCGGGGTACTCCTATACCCCCGGAGGAGCCGGAGCAGCCCGGGCCTTCTGAGATCAGTGAGCTGAGGGCCATGGTGGCCCAGTTGGCGGAGAGTCACCGCCGACAGGAGCAGAGGTTTGAGCAGTTGCTGGCTCAGGTAGCGGCACTTCCCCCTACTACTGTGGAGGCCCCTGTACTACCGGTTGTACCGCCGGCTATTCCACTAGTCCCTACGGCACCGTTGTCTAGCAGTGGGGCTCAGGGGGTGATCAGGCCATTAACCTCAGCGGAGGAGCAGGAGTTTGCTGACAAACTCGCACAGTTCTGTAAGCGAGGACCACCTAGGTTCTCGGGGCGGAGCACTCACCCTTGGGAGATAGGATCGTGGTTAGCATCAATGGAGAAGTTGTTCAGAGATTTCTTCATTGATCCGAGATTCAGAGTACACATGGCCGTACATTGTCTAGAGGGGGATGCAGATGCTTGGTGGCGTCGGGTCAAGCCCTTAGAGTTTCAGATCACCCGACAGCTACCCTGGTCAGAGTTCAGGAGGATGATCCTTGATACCTATTTCTCCACGAGCGTGAAGAAAAAGTTAGAAGATGATCTGAAAAATCTTCAGCAGGGTGATCGGACAGTGTGGGACTACTTTCAGGAGTTCACGCAGTTGCTCAACTGCGTACCCTTTGTTGCCAGGGATGGGCCGCACCAGGTGGAGCTTTTTGAGACGGGTCTACGCCCAGAGATTTATACCTTAGTGCATGCCCAAAGGCTCCAGACTTTGTCAGAGGCTGTAGATCACGCGCAGTGGGTGGAGAGGGGAGATCATGTGGTCGCTAGGCGCGGAGGCTTGGTCGCTCAGAGTTCTGAGAGGAAGCGGCCAGCGCCAGACGATGGGGGACAGGCCAGTTCATGGAGGCCGCCCCGACCGCCACCGCCTCAGTTTACGGGCCGTGGGCGTTCGGAGCGGCGAGGGCCTGGGGGATCCCAGAGGCCCCCGCAGCAGCAGCATCAGCAGCCCCAGCGACAGCAGCAGCACTCGCAGCAGCAGAGGTCACAGTCGCGACAGCAGGGGTCACAGCGGCAGAGGCAGCACCAGCAGCAGTCGACGTAGCCCCGGTCTACAGTTGGGTGTGTTTTCTGCAGGGGTCAGCACCCCTCTGATACTTGTGAGATGAGGCACGGTCGCTGTTTCAGATGTGGGGAGTCAGGTCATCGGCGAGCTACTTGCCCTTTTTCGACATCGCCGGCTCCTTCCTCAGCATCAGTCCCTTCGGTGCCCCAGCAGCGGCCTTATGCTCCAGCGAGCAGGGCTCCTTCTTCCCACCCTGCAGATTACCGACCACCAGCTTAGAGCGGACGGGTTTATGCCGCCCAGGTGGAGGACTCCTCGGCAGCCGACCACGTGGTGGCAGGTATTATTTTACTTTTTGGCATTAGAGCTCGCACTTTATTCGATACCGGTGCATCACATTCTTTTATCAATAGAGTATTTGCATCGTCGCATGGACTAGAGTTAGGTCGGTTGCCGCATGCATTAGAGGTACGGATTCCCGATCATATTTTGCATGTAGAGGAGTGTTGTTGGTCTTGCCCTGTACAGCTTGAGTCTTGGATTTATCCAGCGGACCTGATGGTCCTTAGTCAGCTGCGAGATTTTGACATTGTACTGGGGATGGATTGGCTGGCTCGCTATTTCGCGATGATTGATTGCGCCGCGAGGACTGTTACTTTTAGCGAGCCAGGTCAGGAGGTGTTTGTTTACAGGGTGTGCCAGAGTGCTTTCTTTGCCTCTGTGGTTTCGACTTCTCGGGCGAGGCAGATGATGCGCAGTGGATGCGTGGCCTTTTTGGCGTCTGTGGTTAAGGAGCCTACGGCGGCACCGGGACTCACGGATATCCCTATTGTCCACGAGTTCCCGGATGTGTTTCCTCCAGAGCTGATTCATATGCCGCCGGATAGGGAGGTTGAGTTTTTGATTGACGTAGTTCCAGGAACTGCGCCAATTTCTAAGGCTCCTTACCGAATGGCACCGGCTGAGCTGCGAGAGTTAAAGGCGCAACTCCAGGATTTAATGGACAAAGGTTTTGTCAGACCAAGCGTATAGCCGTGGGGAGCGCTGGTGCTATTTGTGAAGAAGAAGGATGGATCACTTCGACTATGTGTTGATTATTGGGAGTTGAATAAAGTGACCATCAAGAACAAGTACCCTTTGCCGCGCATTGATGACTTATTTGATCAGCTGCAAGGGTTTTGTGTCTTCTCCAAGATTGACTTACAGTCTGGTTACCACCAATTGAAGGTGAAGGCCGAGGACATCTCAAAGATGGCATTCAGGTCGCGGTACGGGCATTATGAGTTCACCGTCATGCCTTTTGGATTGACAAATGCCCCTGCTGCTTTTATGGATTTAATGAACAGGATTTTTCGACCACACCTGGATCGGTTCGTCGTTGTTTTTATCGATGACATCCTAGTTTATTCCCGAAGCGATGTGGAGCACGAGGAGCACTTGAGAATTGTGCTACAACTTCTGAGAGAGAGGAAATTGTATGCCAAGTTTTCTAAGTGTGATTTCTGGCTTCGGGAGGTTGTCTTTTTGGGCCACGTGATTTCAGCCGCTGGAGTGGCAGTAGACCCGGCGAAGAACGAGGCAGTCCGGGATTGGCCCCGACCGACGACGGTATCAGAGGTCCGCAGTTTTATAGGCTTAGCTGGATATTACCGTCGGTTTGTGGAAGGTTTTGCAAAACTTTCCACACCCCTCACTCGTTTGACGCGAAAAGGGATTAAGTTTACTTGGAGTGAGGATTGCCAGAGGAGCTTTGAGGAATTAAAGAACAGATTGATGTCGGCTCCTATCCTTTCCCTCCCCGTTATGGGGAAAGGATATGTGATATACAGTGATGCATCGCACAGTGAACTTGGTTGCGTGCTGATGCAGGCGGGAAGGGTAATCGCTTATGCCTCTCGGCAACTGAAGGATTATGAAAAGAATTACCCTACCCATGATTTGGAGCTAGCTGTAGTGATTTTTGCACTAAAGTTGTGGCGCCACTACCTGTATGGGGAGTACTGCGAGATTTACACCGACCACAAGAGCTTGAAATACCTGTTCACACAGAAGAAGCTCAACTTGAGGCAGCGCAGATTGTTGGAATTGTTAAAAGACTATGATGTAGACATATTATACCATCCTGGCAAGGCCAACGTGGTTGCTGATGCCCTGAGCAGGAGAGCAGTACAGAGTTTATCTTTGATGATCACCGATCAGGCGCCATTACTTGAGCAGATGAGGCGGTTAGAGCTCGAGGTTGTGTCCCCTGGGGTCTCTGCTAGACTTATGTCTCTAGTCGTGCAGCCCACTCTGTTGGACAGGATTCGAGAGAGACAGAGTGAGGACCCCCACCTGATGAGGATTCGAGAGCAGATGCAGACTGGTTTGATAGGGGACTTTTCAGTTGATGCTTCGGGAGTACTGCGGTACAGGGACCGAGCTTGTGTGCCTATGGATGCAGAGATCCGAGAGCAGATCTTGAGGGAGGCCCACTATACACCTTATACCATCCATCTTGGTGGGACTAAGATGTATAGGGACCTTAAGGCACAGTTTTGGTGGAATGGGATGAAAAGATACATTGGGAGATTTGTAGCACACTGTCTAGCTTGTCAGCAAGTAAAGGCTGAACATCGTGTACCTGCTGGCAAGTTGCAGAGTCTCCCAATCCCTGAATGGAAATGGGAACATGTTACGATGGATTTTGTCACAGGTTTGCCGAGAGCGCAGGCGGGGGCGGATGGTATCTGGGTAGTCGTGGACAGACTTACCAAATCCGCCCACTTTTTACCGGTTCAGATGACTTGGCCGATGGAGCGACTAGCACAGGTGTACTTGGCGGAGGTAGTTAGATTGCACGGGGTACCCGTTTCCATCGTATCAGATAGAGACCCAAGGTTTGTCTCACATTTCTGGAGGAGTTTACAGACAGCCTTGGGGATGCAGCTCCGATTTTGTACAGCATTCCACCCACAGACCGATGGGCAGTCAGAGCGCACTATTCAGACCCTCGAGGATATGTTGAGAGCATGCGTTCTGGACTTTGGAGGAGGATGGTACCGACACTTGGGATTAGTTGAGTTTGCGTACAACAACAGCTATCAAGCGAGCATCCAGATGGCTCCGTTTGAAGCGTTGTATGGACGTAAGTGTCGGTCACCCCTATATTGGAGTGACGTGGGTGAGAAGAAGACTTTGGGTCCTGATCTACTATTAGAGGCAGAGGAAAAGGTCAGATTGGTACGACGACATCTCGAGACCGCCCAGAGTCGACAGAAGAGTTATGCTGATACTCGACGGCGAGACTTAGAGTTTCTGGTGGGTGGCCATGTTTTTCTGAAAGTCTCGCCCTCGAAGGGGATTCGGAGATTTGGTATTCGTGGGAAACTGAGCCCCCGTTATATTGGACCTTTCGAGGTGTTGAAGCGCTTAGGGCCAGTTGCCTACAGGCTTGCACTTCCTCCCAGGCTTTCAGGTGTTCACGATGTTTTTCATGTGTCGACTCTGAGGAGGTATGTTCATGACCCGTCCCACATCATCGATTTCACCCCTCTGGAGGTTGCTGAGGACCTGAGCTATGTTGAGCGGCCGTTGAGGATCTTGGACCGTGAGGTTAGGGAGTTGCGCAGTCGGGCCATCCCTTATGTGAAGATCCTCTGGAGTAGTCATGATGAGCGCGAGGCTACCTGGGAGCTGGAGTCAGCGATGATGGGTGCTTACCCCTACTTGTTCGAGGCCCCTGCTTGAGGTATGACTTTTGTTTCGAGGACGAAACTTTTTCTTGTAGGGGAGGATGTAGTGTTCTGGTTTTTCCCATGCAACTTTCCGATGAATCCACTATGTAGAACACCTAGTGTTGGTGTGTCTGGCCCATGGTGCATCAAAAGGGTGCCACAGATGGACCTTGTGAGACTTTGTTAGCTGATTTGGCATTCGGCTATATTTGCCGAATTTTAGAAAAGGTTTTGGGCCAATCTGAGGTTGGATTTGGATTCAGCGCGGAAAAACGCTTGAAAACGGCTATTTGCTTGTTAAATTTGGAGTCCAGATGACCAAAAACGGGCTTCCGGAAGTTTTCGGGAATTTTTGGTGCATGGGAGGTGACCGTGGACCGGCCTGAGCCACGTGGCGGCCTGTCATTGGCCGGCTCACGCAGCTCGGTCCACGGGGGATGCGGGTTGGTGCATGGACCGCGCGGGCGGGCCACGTGGCGCGCGCGTAGTGGATGGCACACGCGGCGCGGCTCAGTGATTTTGCGCGGCATGCGTGGACCAGGTGCATGACACGTGGCGGCATGGTACTGGCTGGCTCAGGAAGTCGTGGTCCACGGTGGAGGCGCCTCGGTACGGAGCGCACTGTGGCGCTGACGGCGCTGTCGGGGCACTCGAGTGCGGGCCACGCGTCGGCCCGCCATTGGCGGGCCGTACCTACCCCCGCTGACCGCGGGGGAACGCGTGGCGTGCAGCGAGACCTTTGCACTGCTGTTCCCTGTTGTAGGGCGACGTGGCAGCACCAGGGAGATTCGGGCGCGTCGGACTGGGAGTATGCGACCGGATTTTCGGGCGCAATGCGCCCGAAACATGCGCCCGAAAACCCGGCCCAACAGCACTTTGGGCTGGGCTATAAATAGGGTCCTTAGTGTTTCTTTTAGCTCTTCTGGGTCTTTTTCTTCAGAGAGTTCTTCAGAGAAATTTTCCCCCTCTCAGTGCACGATCCTTTGGAGGACTTTGAGGATTTTTCGGAGGCACGCATCCCGAGGTTCACGATTTTACGGCGCGGCGCAACGCTCGTTCTCCGGCGACCCGTCTCGCCCCTTCTCAGTGTTTGGACTCCCCCGACTCACCCCGACATCCGATTTTGCCGATTCTTGCGTCGTTGGACTCACGACAGGTAGGACTTCAACTCCTGTGTTTTGAGGTTCCTCGTTTTCCATGCTGATCTCGGAGTTTTCTGAGCACCCATTTGACCCATTTTTCTTCGCGGACTTTTGGACAGCACCGCGGTGTTCTTTCCGTATTTTTTCGCTCAGACGTCGGATCAAGGCGATTCAAAAGGCATTTTTCATCTACACTTCGCAAGGAGTCTCCTGGATTTTTCTCAGATTTTTCTGGATTTTGCACGAGGGTGAGAATCTCCTTTTTCTATGGTTCTTTGTTATAGAAATTTGGTACAGTTTGGATTGGGGTGTTTCCCTTGCCGGATTTTTATCTCAGCGTAGGAAACTCCGATTTGGGCGTGCAGGTACTCGTTTCGACGGGTTCGTCGCGAGGATCGCGATAGTATTTTTCTTGGATTTTTCTGGTCATTTTTCGCAGGTAAAAATTGGAGAATTCTGGACTGTGGTATTAAGGGACAGATTTTGGGAAATTGTGAATGAATAGCTTATGTACTTTCCTTTGGGGTATTTTGTACAGATTGGTGGTGAGTATTTGGACTGAGCTTGGGTTTCGCTTTTGGGAACTTGGATTAGCGCTCGAGGTGGGTGATGTTGTGAACCTCCTACTTATGATCTGTCACTAGACCTATTGGAATGCTCTTGATCATGTTGTTAGTAAAACTGTGAAATGGACCTAGCATGCTTGTATGTGATCGTGGTTGCTTTGTTAATATTTGCATTGTCAGAAAACTACAAGTTAGTAGGTTGTGTTTCCATGCTTTAGATATGTAGTATAATTACTTGGAAATCATGCTAAATCCATAACATGTTGAATGTCTTAATGAAAGGTTGGGATATGCGGTTAGAATACTTAAAATGGTTTCATCAAGAAAAAAAGGACTTTTGCATGCTTGAATGGTCACCTAGATAGGCCACCTTTTTCTGCTACACTATCATGCTGGAATTGACTTAGGAGAAACCATGCTTCATTCTTTCTCCAGTCACTTAGACATAGGGGATAGTATGCTCTGATTAGAGCAGGGACTGGGATAGTGTAGTCAGCTTTGGGATTTGGGGACAGGCAGGTTTGAGCACAGGGTACTCGCGGCAACCGCGGATTTCGGGCGGTTGACCGGACTGTTATTAGTGTATCAGATTTGGGGATAGGGGACCGGGACTTCTTTAGTAGATGGGTTGTTCCCACTTAAGTAGAGTCTTGGTCCAGTCCGACTATATCGGGTTACTTGTGACCGTGCCGGTCAGGAGCCGGTCTGTCGCAGTACTTGAGACCGTGCCGGTCAGGAGCCGGTCTGTTGCAGTACTTATGACCGTGCCGGTCAGGAGCCGGTCTGTTGCCTCGGGGATGGGACCGTGTCGGTCAGGAACCGGTCTGCATCCCGCAGCGGAGATGTGAGTTAGTGGGCATAGTAGGCAATACCGGTGTTCACCGGTGTCTAGATTGGGTTACCCAGGCAGGCATATGTATACTCTGATGTATGCATTTAGCTTATTACTTGAGAGGCATCTTACTGATAGCTTGTATCAGTTGTTATACGTATAGCACACCACCTTGTTTTATCTCTCCGCCTCTTGTAGTCCTAGTGGGCAGGTCTGTGGTAGAGGTTTACCCACTAGGGGAGGCTATTGTTTTTATAATAGTTCTGACCCCCACTGTTTTTCCCTTTTCTTGTCCCCTTTGTTTTGCAGAGTCATCTTCTGGAGTTGCGGGACCCTCTTCCCAGGATCGAGGTAAGAGGATCGCTGATTAGATAGCTGCTACCCCGAGCTCGAGTTTAGTAGTTTTGTTGTATCCCCTGTACACTCAGACGGTTGTATTTTCTTTTATTTTTGGGTCTGGCTGCGGCCAGCTGGTTGTATTCATTTCGTGAGCTGGGAGAGACACATGTATATTCTTGAGAGATTATTGTACTTTTATTTCCAGCATTTGTCTGAGATGTACTAGTTTCAGTTTAGCTCTGTTTTATGCTCAAGTATTATTTCTTTTATATCCGAGTAGGTTACCAGCGCTTCGTGTACACGGGAAATACCGTGTGCACGGCGGATCTGTGGACGAGCCCGGGTTCTGGTTTACACCCGGGGCGTGACACGAGCTTTGGGATACCGATCTGTTTGATCATGGATTATAGCCTGCATGTGCCGCATATTGAGACAGTGAGACAGATGTGATACTTGAGTTCGGTGGGGTCGCTCCCCTCGAGCTACGGCCCGGGTGCGATGATGATACCGAGCCTGACGAGGCTACGATGTGGATATGCGCCTAGTTCATATACTAGTGGTCGCTTGATACCGCTGGCCGAGTTACCATGGGGTCACTTTGTGTGAGATTGAGATGGTCGGTTTAGGACGCCCCACGTAAATCCCGTCCTCTTGTGGATGCGTGGTAGTGGGCAGGTGCGTTCCTAGACGACAGGCGCAGGCTGGACTGAGCCAGTTTTGGCAGTCTTTGAGATTGGGTGTTATGAGTGGGTGGTTACATATTATGTTCTTAGATGGTTTTTCCTTTGAGCATTGATACTGAGGCATTTTAGCAGTAGCAAGAGTATGCATAGCATGTTTATGATAGAGTTTCCTTTTGAGCATTATGTTTGAGACATATTAGCTGTAGTTTTCCTTCAGCTTATTTATATATCTACCTATCTATCTGCATACCTATCTGTTTTGCCTCCAGTAGACTAAGTGGGCATACCGTGGATATTGGGACGGTACCCACTGAGATCTTCCTTTTGCAGTAGATCTCACACCCGCTGCGGTGACAGGTTGAGGCAGCTGTTCCGGCTTGGTTCGCGCGGAGACAGCAGATCGAGGTGAGGACGCGCCCGATTAGTTCCTTACCAGCATTGAGAGTCTGAGGTAGATGTACCCGGTGTATTTTATGTTTCCACTTTTGTACTGGACATTCTGAGAGACTTGTGAGGATAATATTTGTTTTATTTCTGTGAGACTTTGTACCTTGAGGATTGTTGTACTAGTGGAGATTTTACTATTCCAAATGTTCAGTTTTATTCTATAGCTTTTGGTTTTAGTTTCAGCTCTGATACATGTTTTTAGCTATAGATCTGACTTGCAGGGTAGACGCTTCGTCTGTGCGACAGTTTCCGTACAGATGGCGGATCTGTTGGCGAGCCCGGGTCGCAGTCTCGACCCCGGGGCGTGACATCTCTGCTGCTCATTATCATCAGTTGGAAGTTCAGGAGCAGGAGTGGTCAAAATATAGGCAATTTTTTCGGAGTTGAGAACAATTCTCAAGTTCCGTAGCCAATCAGAAAAATTAGGGCCGGTCAAGCGGTTGGCATCAAGAATTTTAGTGAGAGGGTTAGAGGCAGCCATATTCTGCAAAAGGTAAAGATATTCAATTAGTTATATATCTTTCATTATTCCATTTGATTATGGACTTTTAATCAAATGGTATCTCCCACTAATTTTTTGTGAATTTTCATACTCCTTTAGTGAAGAAACAGAAACCTCTTAAATTGGTTTCTAGTGGGAATTGCGCTCTCACCGATTTTTGTAAATTACCTCACCTAACAGTTATTGGTAATTAGTAATTCGATGAGTTGACAACTCTTGCCCAATGTTTCAAAAACATATTGCAATCATTCTTTAGCCTCGAGGACATAAAAACCTCACCTAACAGTTATTGGCCTCACATCCTAGTTAAGTTTGACATACCGTTCAATATATGAATAAAATTAATATTAAACCCTCACCTAACAGTTATCGGGTACAATGATAATTTTACTATATAACATCAAATGTTGTTAAGGTGGTTACTCTTTCTTCGTGCAAGTAGCCCATGTAACCATGCGTACTACTCAACCCTAAGAAAAACGCCCACACCTTACAACGGTAGAAGGCTACGATAAAGTGTTCACAACACTCTTCTTTACAACTTAATATTATTTGTTATTATTCCAATCTCATCAGATCTTATTTTCAAATTGCATCCAATGCAATTATATTTTTCATCTAATATAAATTTATATTAAAAGCTGATGATAAAATTAGTCCAAATCACATGATGAAATCTGATCATAGCATCTCATGCCCCATCATATGTAATTTCAATTAATATGTTAATATAATCTTAATATGTTAATTGATTAAGTTAAATGCAATTAAAACATTTCAATTAATTGCATATTAACTTAATTAATTAACCATCATAAGATTAAATAATAATAATAATAATAGTATATCAATTATATACATGTGTGGTCCCAATTATTATTATCACAAATTATTTTCAAACATCATATGTATGAAATATAATTTTCAAAAATCTTGCATAGGCATTCGCATTAGGGTTAACTCATATAACCCTAAATCTAAATTAACAATAGGAATAATTTTTGTGGCTGCACGAGGTTGGCTCTGATACCACAGTAAGGAAAGCGGATGCGCGTGCATGCGCATTTAATGCAGCAGAAATAAATTTTATGATCATAAATATGATCTAATCAAATATACCTTAACATCATAACATTTATGATATTACTGTATATATATAAATATGTTACAAGATTATCTCGTGAGACACACAAAAATTATTATTCTAATTTAATTAGAAGAAGGGTTAGAATTTCAACCTTTGTTGATTACCGAAATTGTCTGTCGGTTGATATTGGATCTGAACTTCCGGTCCTTTGAGCCGCACAACTGTCCGACCTCTATGTGTATCCACACAAGGCTGCTCCCGGATCTGTGCTTCACATAATATTATCTTGAAACTCCTTTCGAGATTTCTTGTATCAATGTGGAGAATAATTAATTCTCAAATTGTGCTAGCAATTTCAAGAGAATTAACTATAATATAGAGACCAATTATTTTGGAGGAACCTCTCTCTCCTATGATTAAAAATAACTCTATATGATTAGGACTTTCTTTCTCTTGTACTTATTTCAAATCATTCTCTTTTTTTTTTTCTCATCATTGAGGGAGATTACTCTCTTCCTTTTATAAGCCTAAGACTCATAAATAGGAGGAGAGTAAACTCCTCTCATCGTTGTTAAAGAGTAGAGAGAGGAGAAGAAACCTCCACCATAAATGAAAGAAATAAACTTCTCTTATTTATTAAAAGAGAAACGAAGAGAGGAAGAGGTTATATTTTCCCTTTAATTAATCATAACATTAATAGGGTGAGTGAACACACTAGTTCACTTTCCTTTCTCTTTGATTAATCAAAAAATGATTAATTACATTAAGAGAGAGAGAGAGAGAGATAAATAGTTTGTAAGTTTTTTCATTAAGTGAATTGGTTTCCTCGTATATATATATATATATATATATATATATATATATATATATATATATATATATATATATATATTGCTAACTAGCTTAGCAAATAACAAATACTTTGTTATTTAAGCAAAATGGTCTCTATACATTCTCTAAGCACAAATCACACGCAACCTTTATTGTGTGTGACCACATAGGTTCAATTCTACCTGGTTGTGAGATGTGACGCTAAACTCTTTTAGTGTCACCATCGGAACTCCTTTCGATGGACCAAAATATTTTTGACTCTCCCAATTGATTGTGATTAACTATCTTTAATCACTCATATGGGTCCCACAATCCACGAGTGACACCTAGCAGTATGTCGCGGCAATCCAAGTAGAATGAATAATAGACTAAACCTCTAGGTGTAGTTACCATGTGATTAAATCCTTCTATCACTTGTCCTAATTGAGCCGAGGTTATGGATAACTCGTCAAACCCCATTACTCAATTATATATCTTATCTGATCATTACCCGATTTATGAAAACTCCTTTTCATAAAATCACATTGCCTTGGCCAAGGGCTTTTATATCTTAAAGAACAGATAGTATAGGATAGTTACCTCTCTACCGAGGGTGATAGATTCCATCTTGACACACACCTATCTTTATGCATGATCCACTGTAGCAAATATATGTTGACTTTAACTCATGATTAGGGTATAAAGTATTTACACAGTCAAACTACAGTAACCCATACGTAAGATAACTGTGGTGCCTCAGGTCAAAGGATCACTCACACCACTACAGCATGGAACAATTTACTGACGAGTGAGTAGACATCCATGTGATTGTTCATAATTGGTCACGCTCAGTGAAAATGTTCTCCAACATTCACCTGTATACTTGCTCTAGTGTCACCACACTAATGACTTAAGACTCATCATCCCATAAGGAAAGCACAGTATACACTGACCTAACCGGATTTATCATCGCCCTCGTGATAATCCTATGATCAAGAGCATTTAAAATTAATTACAAAAGAATACATGTCTCAAATTCCTAACATCTTAGAAATATGATTCTTTTACCATTAATTCTAAGGACGATTCATATATATATTTATTTAACAATAATATAAATGAATAAATGCCAATTTATTAATTTAATGAAAGATACAAAGATACAAACCCTATAGTTGTGTCACCGATTGGCTTATAGGGCATATAACTAACACTGGATGGTGCAGGTTGGCTGAAACAGTGCAGGGAGCAAGCTCGGCCATGGCCAAGCCATTAATGCCCGAGTTGGAGCACTTTGCCCCAACTCGAGATCCTGTGTGTATCCAAGGCAAGCATTAGTTCCTGTGACTCGAGGGCACCTCCAGGCGCACCTCCAGACCTAGCTCCGGCAAGTGGCGGCGGTGGATGGCCGGAGCAAGAACTTGCGGCCAACTTGGAGCTTCGAGTTTGGGACAACCCAAACCAACAACTTCCAGGTGCAAAGGACAACACCCGAAGCTTCTGGCATGAAAAAGAACCCAACAACTAGGGTGGCCAGCGACGGGAAGCAGCAAACGGCCGACCACTATTATCTCGGCCAATCTTGCCTCGTTAATGGCGGAAACGCATCCGGCCAGCATGGATCATATGCAAGGGCAACCAATGGGTCCCTCATGACACCATGAAGCTTGCTGAGTGTGTGGCCGGGGGTGGAAGGCGGCGCCGACGCCGGAGCAGCAAGCTTGGCCGAGCCACAAAAAATCCCAAAACTAAGGCATGGTCGCACCACCTCCACAGTGTATCATTTCCTCACAAATTTGGTGGGTGGCATGAACTCATCCAACAGAAGGAGCTTGTGAGGACCCGGATCCCCACGACGAGATTACTGGTTGACCAGCAGCTACTGGAGGCCTATATGGCGCGTCGGTGGTGTTTGTGCACCAATTGGACACTAGTGATGGACTCAGAGTGTTTAATGGATCACGAGAGTAGTCAGATGACCCCGTCGAATGCTTAGAAGTAGTTTTGCGCGCAATGAATATTAAAATTGGGCTCAGCGCGAAGTTTAGACAAAAGAACATCTTTCCGGATGCCTTCGGCAATTTTTAGAGTTGGAATTTGGCAAAACGGACTTCGGATTTGGATTCAGCGCGCGAAAACGATGAAAATGGACTATTCACTTGCATTTTTCGGAGCCCGGATGACGCGCACGATTTTCGAGGCACCTTGACACTGTTCCTGCGGCGGCGGCGGCGCGGGCTCGGGCAGGCGCGGCGCGGCGGCGGGCAGCGCGCGGGAGCGCGCGGGCGGCGGCAATGCGTGGGCAGGCGCGCGCGGGCAGGTGCGCGGTCCACGGGGCCGGCGTACACCGGAGGGCGGACACGTGGCGGGATTTGTTTGGTCGGTGCTGTGGACCCGGTTCACGGAACCAGGGTGCAGCGCCTCGGGGCGCGTGCCCGGCAGGGTGCGCAGGCGGCGCCGCGCGCCAGGCGGGTGCCAGGCGCGCGTTGACCGGCTGCCGGGCCACGTTTCGGCGTCTGGGGGCGGCCACGTGGCGCATTGTGGGTGGTTGGCGCTCGCTGTTGCCTGTTCGGCGGGTATCGTGGAGGCCCAGGAAGGATTCGGGCCCGCACAGTGTTGGGCCGGGCCCAACACTGTAGCGGCCCGAATCGCGCGGGCGCTCGGAACCAGGGATACAACGGTAATTTTTGGAATTGTTTTCTGGTGCCTATTTAAGCGATCCGAGCCGCCTTCTTCTCCCTTTTTCCACCATTTCCGAGCCTCCCCTCGCCACGGCGTCTTCAGCAAAATTGTTCTCCTTTGTGTTCTGCATCTTCTGGAGGATTTCTAGGATTTTACATGGCACGCTTCCCGAGGTCTCCATTTTTACGGCGCGGCGCGACGCTCGTCCATTTGTGTTCCCCTTTGTCGCGTTTCGGTGCGCGAGCTCCCCCGGCCTACCCCGACCACCGTTTCAGGCGATTTCTTCACCGCTGGATCAGCGACGGACAGAGCTTCGATCTAGCTACTTTTAGTATCCCCTAGTTTCACGCTTTTCGAGGAGTTCTTCCATGCTTACTGGGATGCTTGTTGCTGTGAGCTTTTTCGGGGACAGCAGGGTTGTTGCGTGGAGTTCTCCGCGCACGAGAGTCGGATCGAGGCGAGCCTATACACTTTTTCATCTACTCGACGCGAGGATTATCACCGTATTTTTCTGGGATTTTTCTGAGACTTGCCCCAAGGTATATGTTTTCTCCCTTAGCTGTGCATGGAATTACAGTTGTGTTGTTGCGAGGTTGTGAGTACCCTGTGTTGTGGAATTTGTAACTCGGCCTACGGGGCTCGGAATTTGACGTGCAGGTACCCGTTTCGAAGATCTCGACGCGATGATCGCGACAGTATTTATGTTGGATTTTTATGAGTTCTTGCTGCAGGTGAAAAATCCGCATCTTTGGGACTGTTCCAACAGATTTGTATGTACTTGGATATTTTGGAATAAAAGTGTAACTTTGGACCTTTTGTTGTACCCAGGAAGGTTCACGAATGTTTTTGGAACACTGCTAGGTGCCGAGGTTGGCGCGACATGTACCGTGGATACGGGTTCAGCAGATATGGTTAGCAAGTGGCCACGCTCTTCACCGACCTCAGGTTTGCCTTGGTTTAAGCACTTCAGGTGGGTAAACTTATTAATGGTATCTGTTTAAGAGAATGGCAGGGTTTATATGCATGTTATGCCTTATGGGAGGTGTAATAGTGGATGTTGATGTATGGTTAAGATAAGCTTTCCTGTGGTCTCACGCCCCGGGGTCGAAACTGCGACCCGGGCTCGCCAACAGATCCGCCACCTATGCCAAACTCCGCATAGGCGAAGCGTCCTACCTGCAAGAAAAGTGCTACAGCTAACAGATATTAGAGCTAGAAGATAAAACTGCTGTAAAATAAAATCAACCGCTGTACGACAGGAAAATAGTATAACAATGTCCACCTCCCAAAAATGATAATCGAACAATATCCTCTGATACAAAACTCATAGCTCAACAGGAAGGTATCTCCAATAAATACATCAGTGTACAAGCTCTCAATACATATCATATTCTCACTACAACAGTCTCTCAAAAGGGGAAATAAAATGACTAATCTAATGAAGATCTCCTCTGTCAGGGTAACGCTACTCTCCAACGACGGGTAGGGATCTAGCTCGCGACTCCCTCGCCTCGATCAACAACCGCAGAATCAGCAACACCCGCTAAGACTCTACAAAACAAAGGAGAGGAAGGAAAAAGGGGGGGAAAACCTCCAATGGGCGTGAGAACTACACCAAAAAGGGAGTTCTCAGTGGGTACCACCGCCAGGCCCGACGGTCTGCCCACTAAGTCCCCAAGAGACATAAACTAACCAAAGCCGTAAAGACTGAAATAAGGAAGCTGGAGACTCTCAACAGCTACCATGCCTCTATCTAAATGCCCAAAAGGGGAGAACCAAAGAATGGTATGCAACCACTAGCACATGAAGTGCACAATCGACCCAATCGAGCTGACTGCCACATCTGGTCCAGTCCAACCTGCTCCCACCTACAACCACCTCCCGCTGACGGGCAGGAATTATGTAGGGCGTCCAAACGGACTAACTCGCTATCGAGTAGTGGCTCATGCAGGCTATAGTCAAAATCCACGCTCTCTCACAGAACAGATAGCCTCAAGATCACCAAACCTCTCGCACAACGGTCGACTAACTCACAATGACCTCGGGACCACCGTCAATCCCCAAACGGTTCCCAACAATACTAGCACTGGTCTAAACACAGCTACTAGACTCCACTCGGTCCCCTTGACACAAGTGCAACAATAAAGCAAATGCCTGTAATGACCCAATCGATAGACCAGTAATCACTGGCACTGCCTGCTATGCCTGCCAAATCGGGCATGCCAGCCTACGCATAACACCGATAGGGGATAGGAGTCTCAAGGACTCAAAGTCTGTATATCGCGCACTCCAGAGTGGCACTCGAGGGGAGCGACCCACACGAGTAAAATGCCTGAGTAATAAGTATCATAGGAGAATAAGTCCGCAGGACTGGATCATGACTCTGATCAAAGTGCGAAAGCTCAACCACTAAAGAAAGCCTCGGTCCTCAATCAGATGCAAAAGTACTCAAATAGTGGGAATCTCCGTCCACTAGAGAAAACTGATACCCAATCTGATGTAAAAGTAAACATCCGGTCAACCGCCCAATATCCGCGGTTGCCGCAATACCCTGCCGTCTATAATCAAGTCCTATAACCGACCTCTGGTCAACCGCCCAAAGTCCGCGGTCACCACAAAACCCTACCAGCCTCAATTCAGCACAACCCATCCCTGACACCAATGTCCCGGCTACACTACCCCAGACCCCTGCTCGCACCCGAGCAACATAGACCGCCTGACTAATAAAGAAGGAGAAAAGGATAACATGGTTTCTCCTAAGTCAAGTTCCAAATGTAGTGCAGCAGTAAAAGATGGCCAAACTACATGTCCATGCAAGCATGCTTTTGTCCTCAGAAACGATAAAAGAGGGTGAAACATATAATAGCAAAGCATGCTAAGATGTTCCTACTATGCTGTACCAATCTCACACAAGTAGGCTAATGAATAAACATGTACAATAACCACATGATCTAGGCCATTATTCCAGCTTTTCCTCTCGATGCTAAATATGGGTTGTACATTAAACATGCATGCTATCAGTCATGGAGGGGTGACATTCCCACAAGTGCACTTACATTCACCGTAACATAATCATCCATGAAGATCTTATCATTGCCTTATACAGTTACTAATATTAAGCTTACCCACCTGAAGTGCTCAATCCAAGACAAACCTGGGGTCGGTGAAGAGCGTGGCCACTTGCTAACCATATCTGTTGAACCTGTATCCACGGTACATGTCGCGCAAACCTCGGCTCCTAGCAGTGTTCCAAAAACATTCGTGAACCTTCCTGGGTACAGCAAAAGGTCCAAAGTTACACTTTTATTCCACAATTTACCCAAATAAGTTACAATCTGAATTCAGCCACAAAGATGTCACTTTTTCACCTACAAACAATACTCCAAAAATTCTGATAAAAATACTACAGCGATCGTCGCATCGAGACCTTCGAAACGGGTACATGCACGTCCAATTCCGAGCTCCGTAGGCCGAGTTACAAATTCCACAACGCAGGGTGCACAAACCTCACAGATACACAACTGTAATACTCTGCACAGTAAAAGGGAGAAGAATATACCATCGGCCAAGCCTCAGAAAAGTCCCTGAAAAATACGACGGTAATCCTTGTGACGTGTAGATGCAAAAAGTGTATAGGCACGTCTCCATCTGATGCCTGAGCGCGGAGATAAAAATCTGGCAAGGTGTCGCTGTCTAGAAATTCCATCAGCGGCAAAGGGGGTTAAAAACATACCCGGAACCCCAAACAAAGTTCAAATCTGAGAAAAGTGGACAATACAAGAATCGTAGATCTACCTCTCGTGAATCCAACGCCGCTTAAATCGTCCAAAAACACTCTCGGGGCAGCTCTGTGGACCTCCCAGACCGAAGTGCAACGATCACGCGCCATCGATGAAAGTATGCCGCTCTGCGCTACGATGCCGAAGTCGCCAATGCCGCGGCTCCCAAAAAATCCAGGCCTTCTCCACGAGATGCACAACGAGGAGATCAACAACTTTGGTGAAGGGTGCACTGGCCAAAGAGCTCGGGAAAAAGCTCTGCTCGGTGAGCAAAAGGTCCTATTTATAGGCTCAACCCGAAAAATCCGAAATTGGGCTTTTGGGCTGTTTTTCCGGGCGCCCGCACGAACCGGGCGGCTACAGTGTTGGGCCCGGCCCAACACTGTTCACGCCCGGAATGCCCAGGGCCCGCCACGTCTCACCCGAACAGCGGACAGCCGTGCAGGGCCATCCGCTACTCGACACGTAGCGCGCGGAGGCGTCGACACGTGGACCGCACTCAGTCAACCGACCGCGCCCACGTGCGTGCCTGCGTCGCCGCCTGCCACCCTGCACGCACGCGGCCCGAGGCGACCTGCACCCACTCAGTGGACCGCGCGCATGTGGACCCGCCAACCAGTGGCCGCCACGTGTCCACCCTCCGGTCCACCATACACCCGCTCATTTTCCCCCGTGGACCGTGCCCACAACACCAACAAGTCACAAGCTGCCACGTGTCGTGCCTCCGGTGCACGCCGGCCCATGGACCGCGCGCCTGCCCGAGCGCCCGCGCGCCTGCCCGCGGTCGCTCCGCCGCCTGCTCGAGCCCGCGCCGCCGCGCTCCGCCGCCGCCCGCCGCCGCTGACGCTGCCCCCGGCCACCGGGACAGTAATAGCTGCCTCAAAATCCGTGCCGGGTCATCCGGGCTCCGAAAAATACAAGTAGTCCATTTTCACCGTTTTCGCGCGCTGAATCCAAATCAGCTGTCCGATTTGCCAAATTCTAATTCCAAAATTCGCCGAATGCATCCAGACAAGTGTTTTTACCCCAAATTTCACGCTGAGTCCAATTTTGACATCTGTTCCGCGCGAGAACACTTCTAAACACTCAATGGGGTCCTCCGATCACTCACGTGATCCATTTTAAGCCCGAAGTCCAACACTTGTGTCTAAATTGTGCACAATCACCACCGACACACCATGTAGGCCTCCAGAAGCCACCCAACGCACTGCAACAGCTATGCGGAGATCCAGGTCTTCACATGTGGGAATGTCACCCTCTATGATTGATAGCATGCCTAATTTGATGTACAAGCGATATGAGCGAGAGGTAAGCAAGAAATGGCCTACTTGTGTGGGATTGGTATATCATAGTAGGAATACTTTAGCATGTTTTGCTAATATATGTATCACCCACTTTTATCGTTTCTGAGGACAAAAGCATGTTCGCATGGACATGTAGTTAGGCCATCTTTTACTGCTGCACTACTTATTGGAACTCGACTTAGGAGAAACCATGCTTTTCCTTTCTCCGTCTTTATTAGTCAGGCAGTCAGTGTTGCTCGGGTTTGAGCAGGGGTTTGGGTAGTGTAGCCGGGACATTGGTGTCAGGGATGGGTTGTGCTGGATTGCTGTTGGCAGGGTTTTGCGGCAACCGCGGATATTGGGCGGTTGACCGGATATTTATTTATGCATCAGATTGGGTATCAGATTTTTCTAGTGGACGGAGTTTCCCACTATTTGAATACTTTTGCTTCTGATTGAGGACCAGGGTCTTCTTTAGTGGTTGGGCTTTCCCACTTTGATCATAGTCATGATCTAGTCCTGCTATATAGAGATACTTGTGATACTGATGACAGAGTTACTTTACTCGTGTGGGTCGCTCCCCTCGAGTGCCACTTCGGAGTAGGCTTTAGACCGTGTTGGGTTCCGGTCAGACCGTGTTGGGTTCCGGTTATTTGGACAGTGGAGATACTGAGTTCGTGAGATTGATGACAGAGCAGGCAGTACCGGGTTTTATACCGCTTCATTCGATTGGGTTTTTTCGGTCAGATACTTTTATTGTTGCACTCGTGCCTGGGGGCTGAGTGGAGTCTAGTAGCTGTGTTTAGACCAGTGCTAGTGTTGTTGGGAGCCGTTTGGTTTGACGGTGGTCCCGTGTCGTTGTGAGTACTTTGACCTTTGTGTGAGAGGTTGAGCATCTTGAGGCTATCCATTCTGAGAGAGAGCGTGGATTTTGACTATAGCTTGCATGAGCCCTTACTCGATAGCGAGTTAGTCCGTTTGGACACCCTACATAATTCCTGCCCGTCAGCGGGAGGTGGTTGTAGGTGGGCGCAGGTTTGACTGGACCAGATGTGGCAGTCAGCTCGATTGGGTCGATTGTGCACTTCATGTGCTAGTGGTTGCATGCCATTCTTTGGTTCTCCCCTTTTGAGCATTTAGATAGAGGCATGGTAGCTGTTGAGAGTCTCCAGCTTCCTTATTTCAGTCTTTACGGCTTTGGTTAGTTTATGTCTCTTGAGGACTTAGTGGGCAGACCGTCGAGTCTGGCGGTGGTACCCACTGAGAACTCCCTTTTGGTGTAGTTCTCACGCCCATTGGGATTTTTCCTCCTCCTTTTTCCTTCCTCTCCTTTGTTTTGCAGAGTCTTAGCGGGTGTTGCTGATTCTGCGGTTGTTCATCGAGGCGAGGGAGTCGCGAGCTAGATCCCTACCGATCGTTGGAGAGTAGCGGTACCCTTCAGAGGAGATCTTCAGTAGTTTAGTCATTTTATTTTCTCTTTTGAGAGACTGATGTAGTGAGGATATGATATGTATTGAGAGCCTGTACACTGATGTATTTATTGGAGATACCTCCCTATTGAGTTATGAATTTTGTATCTGAGGATATTGTACGATTATCATTTTGGGTGTTGGACATTCTTGTATTATTTTTCAGTTGTACAGTGTTTGATTTTAGTTTTACAGCAGATTTTTATTTATAGCTCTGATATCTATTTAGCTGTAGTACTTTTCTTATAGGTAGGACGCTTCGCCTATGCGGGTTGGCATAGGTGGCGGATCTGTTGGCAAGCCCGGGTCGCAGTTTCGACCCCGGGGCGTGACAGATTAGGTTGGTATCAGAGCCTAGGTTGTAGGTCATGGTGGACTTAGAAACCCTAGGCTTATGGTTTGACCCTTGGATGACTTCGTGAGAGTCGTGATTTATAGCGAGAGTCCTGATTGAGTTTTATACCTCTCCCAGGGGACGGGACGAGTGATCGGCATGTTTATTCTCCTAAGTGATTATGTTGGCTGCAGACAACATAATGCTGTGGAACGGGTGACATGCTTTAGACTTTCGCTGGATTGGGTCGAGCGTTGTTGTGTGCTGTTTTGCAGTTTCGTCGTGGCGAACGGTGTCTCCCCGATGCTGGGTTTTGGCCCGTGTGCACCCTGTCATAGCAGTTGAGCTTGAGCGGTTGGTTTTGGGCCAGACACCCGGATTGAGGTCAGAGAACTCTGGACCCAGATGACAGGATTGTCAGAAGCTTATCAGCGGCAGAGTGAGCGAGCAGCTGGTTTTTGTGACACAGTTGTTGGAGCAACGGGCAGCTCGACTGTGCTTCCTTCTAAGACCACCCGGTTGCGGTATCCTCTGGGGCGGGAATTTCTGTGGCACCGATGGAGTGAGTAGCCCCCTCTGTGCCAATGTTTAGTGCCGAGGCACCGAGGCAAGGTGGATAGTTGACAGCCGGTGAGCTGAGGGGACATGATCGATCTATTGAGCCAGATTTGGCAGATGAACCACCCCGACTAGTAAGATTGAGTTTGGAGCCTTGGGAGGCAGAGTCGTGGTTGGTGGTGATGGAGTGATCAAATGAGAGCCTCCCTGTGCTAGAGAGTTTATGCAGTTGTTGAACTGCGCACTCCAGGTTTCGAGGGACGAGGCGCATAGGATATGTGTGTCTGGGAGTGGATTGCGCCAGGATACCTTTCAGTTTATTCAGTCCCTCCGTTACAGTTTCGACGCCTCGTTGGATTAGACGTTGTGTTTGGAGCGTGGCGCTGCAGTTCCATTGGATAAGGATCTGTCGCCAGGGGCGAGTTTGGATATTGGCGCTTGGCGCCGGGTGATGGAGGACAGATCGGCCGGCAGAGGCATTTCTAATTTCTTTTTCCAGGGTAATGGATTTCTAAGATATCAGAGATCGGGTGGACCCCGATGGCAGCATCAGCATCTATATCAGAGCGGTGCAGCGGTAGCATGGATTGGTGATCTGCGGAGGACCTTGTTCGTCGCCTCAGTGTGAGCAGGGACAGTGGTCGTGCTCCCTTTTTTGGTTAATCAGGATATGTCGTGGCAGACTGAGCGACTACCACTTGCATCGAATGGATGAACCTGTGTCGCCCGGTTGGAGGGCGCCATAGCAGTGGATCGAGTTGTCGCAGGTGTGATTTCATCACAGCCGTCGGAGTTAGAGCATGCTGCATTCCTGCATGGACTAGAGGCAGATTTGTTACCACGTGCACTAAAGGTACAGGTTCCTGTTAGTGCTGTGCATGTGGAGGAGGCTTGTGGATCATGTCTAATGCAGCTGAGACTGCGAGTTACCGGCAGATTTATTGGTAATTTTGGCAGCTCGGTATCTTGACCCAGTGCTTGGGTTTTGGTTGGCACAGTGCCACATAATATTTGACTGCGGAAAGAGAGGACTTTGATCTTCGGCAAGGCAGATAAGAGGAGGCTTGCTTGTTGAGATTATTAGAGCACACAGGTTATAGCGACAGTGTGAGAGGTGCTTTCGGCGGCACCGGGACTCAAGGATATCGTGTTGCCCACGAGATCCCGGGTGTGATTTCACCTGAGTTGTTGATGATGCCGCCAGTTAGGGAGATAGAGTTTGCGTTTGATATAGTTCGAGGAACCGCGCCACCCTTGACAGCACCTCATTGGAGATTGCCGGTAGAGCTGAGAGAGCTGATGGCACAGTCGCAGGATCTGATGGATCGAGGGGACTGTTTGACCTAGTGCCACGCCGTTGATATATGGTGGTGATGCCACGCCGTTGGTACACGGCGGTGATGCCACGTCGTTGATACACGACTGTAAGGGTCCTTTTATGGTTCGAGTGTAGACAGGTCCGGGTGGTATTTAGGACCCTTTGATGGAGCTATACTCCGGCAGTTATTGTATGATGCGAGTACCTACTTGGAATTAGACAGCCGAGGACTTTGCCTAGAGGGCATTCAGGATTCGGTAAGGGCATTATGAGAGCATAGTGAGGCCAAATGAAATGACTAATGCCCTGTGACTTCAAGATCTGAGGAATTGTATGTCCCAGTTGTACTTGGACGGACTGGCAGTGGTGTTTCCCGAGGATATTTTGATTTACTCCCGGAGCGACTTGGAACACGAGGAGCACTTATGGATGTGCTACCATGCCCGTGTGGATGAAGCTGTATGCCAAGTTATTGAGGTACAAGTTGTAGCTTCAGAAGCATACCTTCTTGGGTCATTTTGTTCGAGCCGTAGGAGCGGCGGTGGAAATCCGGCCAATATGGATGCTAATTGGGAATTGGCCGAGATCGACAATTATTATCGAGGTGAGGAGCTTCTTGGACTTGGCAGTGCCTGGAGAGCTTGGCGGACGGATGATGAGACTGACACCAGCACCGATTTCAGCTTTGTCAGTGGTGGGATATGGATTTGCGAGTTATAGTGATGCCTCCTATAGTGGCTATGGAGTACCGTGGGTTTATCTTCGGTCCGCACTTCATCAGTCCAACCCTATGAGTATTGTGGTAGGACGAACCGCTGTTTTGTTGGCAGCTTGGATCCTACAGTTGAGCCTTTCGGTACGCCTATTATTTCCAGTTTTGATTGATATACCTGGGCGTAGGCCATGCCTGCTTGGCTATCGGCTCTGATTACTCAGCATTTCCGTTCTATATTATATGATAGATTAAGATTTCAGTTTCAGTTTACAGTTTCTGCCATGCGGCGCCAGTGGAGACTACAGCTTTCAGCATCTTGAGTGGAATTTACGCGGATTGTCGTTGATGGTTCGGACTTTTCACCGCGAGTTTGGGCATCAGCATTATGATCGCCTTTCGAACTAGTTTTCAGTCCCGTTCACTGACGGTTTGGTCACCGTAAGGGTGTTCTTTACTAGTCGAGAGATCGACTTCGACCCGTGAGTCTGTTGGGGTTATGATAGCATGTTGAGTGACCAGCAGTGGCATGAGATTGTATCTCTAGAGGATTCCTTTTGAGGGTAGCCTGCGTTGAGTAGTCCACTCGGGTGGTTTGGGTCTGGAAGTGACTGAGTGAATACCCCAGCTTATTGGATTCTTTTTCTTATTGGATGAAAGTGTGGGTATGCTTCGGGTGGCCTTGGTTGAGTTGACACAGGATGTGGTTTGGTGCATGTTGCACTAGTGGTTATTTCCGTTTCCCCCAGCCTTTTATTGGAGCCCCTTTGGTATTTCATGTCTCAGCTAAGGAGTGATGTGTTTTTGGATCCCTCGCCCGTGATTGACTCGCCCCTTTGAGATCTATGAGTGTTTGGAGTATGAGGGACGCCCGTTGCGAATTCTGGCTCGCGAGATGGGGGAAATTGCGCAATCGGGCTATGCCGTACTGGATGTTGCTGTTGTTGTTGTTGAGGAGTAATCACGGGGAGTGAGTGATGACTTAGGAGCTGGAGATGATGATGTTGAGTACTTACCCTTGGTGTTTGTGACTCCTGGTGGAATTGAGCTAGTTTCGAGGACGAAACTTTCTTTAGTGGGGGAGGATGTGAGGACCCGGATCCCCACGACGAGATTACTGGTTGACCAGCAGCTCCTGGAGGCCTATATGGCGCGTCGGTGGTGTTTGTGCACCAATTGGACACTAGTGATGGACTCAGAGTGTTTAATGGATCACGAGAGTAGTCAGATGACCCCGTCGAATGCTTAGAAGTGGTTTTGCGCGCAATGGATATTAAAATTGGGCTCAGCGCGAAGTTTGGACAAAAGAACATCTTTCCAGATGTCTTCGGCAATTTTTGGAGTTGGAATTTGGCAAAACGGACTTCGGATTTGGATTCAGCGCGCGAAAACGATGAAAATGGACTATTCACTTGCATTTTTCGGAGCCCCGATGACGCGCACGATTTTTAAGGCACATTGACACTGTTCCGACGGCGGCGGGCGGCGACGGAGCGCGGCAGCGCGGGCTCGGGCAGGCGCAGGCGCGGCGGCGGGCAAGCGCGAGCAGCGCGCGGGCGCGGGCAATGCGCGGGCAGGTGCGCGGTCCACGGGGCCGGCGTACACCGGAGGGCGGACACGTGGCGGGATTTGTTTGGTCGGTGCTGTGGACCCGGTTCACGGAACGAGGGTGCAGCGCCTCGGGTCGCGTACCCGGCAGGGTGCGCAGGCGGCGCTGGCGCGCGCATGTGCGCGCGCCAGGCGCGCTTTGACCGGCTGCCGGGCCACGTTTCGGCGTCTGGGGCTGGCCACGTGGCTCATTGTGGGTGGTTGGCGCTCGCTGTTGCCTGTTTGGCGGGTATCGTGGAGGCCCAGGAAGCATTCGGGCCCGCACAGTGTTGGGCCGGGCCCAACACTGTAGCGGCCCGAATCGCGCGGCCGCCCGGAACCGGGGATACAACGGTAATTTTTGGAATTGTTTTTTTGTGCCTATTTAAGCGATCCGAGCCGCCTTCTTCTCCCTTTTTCCGACATTTCCGAGCCTCCCTTCGCCACGGCGTCTTCAGCAAAATTGTTCCCCTTTGTGTTCTGCATCCTCTGGAGGATTTCTAGGATTTTACGTGGCAAGCTTCCCGAGGTCTCCATTTTTACGGCGCGGCGCGACGCTCGTCCATTTGTGTTCCCCTTCGTCGTGTTTCGGTGCGCGAGCTCCCCCGGCCTACCCCGACCACCTTTTCAGGCGATTTCTTCGCCGCTGGATCCGCGACGGACAGAGCTTCGATCTAGCTATTTTCTGTCACACCCCGGCGTCGAAACTGCAACCCGGGCTCGCCAACAGATCCGCCGCCCATACGGGAAGCCCCGTATAGACGAAGTGACTAACCTGCAAAAGATCAACTATGCTATAGAGATATCAGAGCTGAAAGTAAACTGCTAAAAAAGAAGAAAATATACAACACATAGCCCTCACCAAATGTACATAAGTCTCTCAAGTAGTAAAATAAAAGTACAACTCTATACCTCACTACAAAGTCTCTCAACATGAACTCACAAAAAGTAAGGGGTACATCTACACTCTGGACGATGACTGGTAGGGAACTATCTCGCGACTCCCTTACCTCGATCAGAAGAAGCAGCAACAGGAGCAGCAGGAACAGGAGTAGAAGTCCCTGTGGGAAAAGACACCACGACGGGTGTGAGAACTACGTCCCAAGTAGTTCTCAGTGGGTGCCGCCAACAAGCCCGACGGTCTGCCCACTAAGTCTACTAGAGGCATAAGGTAACAATATAAAACTGAAATGAAGGGCTGGAAAAGTAACTCTACAGCTACTATGCCTCTATCTAGATGCTCAAGAAAATGGAACAGATGGAACATGATGCATCTACTAACACACACAGTATACTCACCAAATCTATACTGACTGCCGCAAAGGGTCGAGTCAAACCTGCGCCCACCTACTGCCGCACATCCTCAATAGGACGGGTCTACCGTAGGGTGTCCGTGACTGCCAAAACTGGCCCAGCCAGAGGGACTGCGTCGACAAGTCGCGATAGCAAGTAACAGGCCCAACTCCGGAGTGGCACTCGAGGGGCGCGACCCCACCGAGGAAAGTATCCGCGTATCTCTATCGAGCTCAATATGGCTCATGCAGGCTATAGTCCAATCCACGATCAACAAGATCGACTAACAACACCAACGCTCACTCACAGGCTAGAAAACTACACGGCCGGGGCCACCGTCCACCAGACGGCTCCCACAACAGAACACTAAACTCACAGGAAAGACCGACACCATAAGGGTTCAGAAACCCGATAGACCAGTGCTAAGAACCCTATCAAACAAGAACAGACTCTAGGCTCCGCCTATCGAAGTTCCCGATCCCCTTATAGTTCGGGAAAGCAATAATCACAGTACAACACGCAGAAGACACCAACAGGGCCCGAAAGTCCCAGGAGACCTACACCTACAACCCTATCAAACAAGAGCAGGTTCCAGGCTCGGCCCCCGTGGCTTTCGTCCCGACAAAGGAACGGCCCCTAGAACCCAGACCACTCGAATCCTTTCGAGTGGGGAGATTTACAGGAAAGAGGTGACATTTGTTATTGAAACTATTTTCACTCAACCCACACGGGGTGAGGATTAAAAGTAGTACCCTTTTTGAAAAGCTATCTTGTTTTGAGAAGAAATCCATTTTTAATGATTTTTAGTTCTTTTTAGAAAATAGTTAGAAAACAAGTGTTTTACCCAAACCCTGAAGGGCTGATGCCTTTGTCCAATCAAACAAGAACAGACTCCAGCGGCCCTTCGATGCTTGGAAGAAAATCTTGGTAGACTAAAATCATGTGTATGTCGAAAAGGGTTCTGGGTTCTAGGTCCGGCTAACACTAGTAAACTACTACCACTGACACAGTGGCGACATCCCAAACAGGAGAAAGCAAGACCTCCCGGGACCACCGTTTACCCCAAACGGTTCCCGGTACAGACAAACAATCCACTACATCTACCAGACTCCACTCTGCTCCCAAGCACGAGTGCGAATGCATCCCACACTAAAAAGAAGTCCCGACCGCTCGGCCCACTACCCGGGCGAGGATAACACTAAGTCCAGGAATGAAACATAAAGTGTGGATGTCTAAACATAAATAACCCTAGCCCAAGTGAGGGTTTTCTACTGGTCTGGTTACACATGCAACATATGACGGGGGTGCTAGGTCAGGTTCCAAGATACTATAATTTAACAGATAGAAGGAAGTAAAAGATCACAAGATCGACAGATAATTCTAGGAACAACAATTCCTACACTCTAGCATGCTACCCAAGTCCAATCACTATCATGCATGATTCTATATCAATAGAATTAGAGCACAGTCCATAGATCCTGAAAGCAAAGCCACCCACCTGAAGATGCTAACTGTCCAAGATCCAACAGCTGAAAATACCAGGAAATCCAAATCTCCAACTCCAACGGGTCCAGCAATACCCGCAAACTCTCCTGGGTACAACACAAGGCTACAGTTACACTTTATTCCCAAAATCTGCCAAGTATACAACACTGAAATTTCAGCCGCAAAGAAGTTAATTTTTCACCTGCAGAAAGAGCTCCAAAAATTCTGAAATAAATACCACAGCGATCCTTGCGTCGATACCTTCGAAACGGGTACCTGCACGCCCAATTCCGAGCATCGTAGGCCGAGTTACAAATTCCACTGTATCGGTGCGCAAAATCCCATAACTAAACAACTGTAAACTCTTGTACAGATAAAAAGGAAAATTTATACCTTCCGGGAGGTCTCCAAAAATTCCAAAAAAAATACAGTGATGATCCTCGCGTCGAGTAGATGAAAAAAATGTATAAGAGCGTCTCAATCTGATGTCCGAGCACAGAGATAAAATTCCATCAATCCGCTGTCCTAAAAAATCCACACAGCAAACAAGGTCCTCAGTGAGCATGGAAGAACTCCTCGAAAAGCGCGAAACCAGGAAATGTGGAAGAAACCAAAATCGTAGCCTTACCTGTTGTGAATCCAACGGCGAAGAAATCGCTCGAAAAGATGGTCGGAGTAGGCCGGGGGAGCTCGTGCACCAAAACACGACGAAAGAAACACCGAAGAAGGAACGTCGCGACGCGCCAAGAAAATAGGAACCTCGAAAACTGTGCCACGTAAAATCTCTAAACTCTGCAGAAAGGTGCAGCACTGCGAGAGGATCAACTTTGCTGACGACTTCCCATCGGTTTGAAGCTCGGAAGTGCCAAAAAAATAAAGAGGAAGGGAGCTCGGGCTATTATTATAGGCCGCAGAAAAACAAATGAGAAAATTCCAACCATGTCCCAACTTTCGGGCGCTCCCGAAGATTCGGGCGCCTGAATTCGGGCGCAGAGGCGAATCACTGTAGCCGCCCGGAAATTTTCCGTGCCGCCACATCACCCGCACAGCAAACAGCTGTGCGGGGCGCGCCGGAAGTGGCCACGTGGCCCACCCGGTGGCCGACACGTGTCCCGCATAGGAAACAGCCGTGCGGGGCGCGTGTGGTGCCGCCGCGTGGCGCCTACCCGGTCAAACGGGTAGGTGGCGCCCGCCAGTGGCAGGGCGACACGCGTCCCTGCCACTGTCGCGGTCACACGTGCGGACAGGCGCCGCTCTGGCCGCCTGCCACGCACGCGCCCCGAGGCGCCCGTCCGTGACCCCGTGCGCCGCGCCTCGTGAGCTCGCGAGTAGCACGCCGACACGTGTCCCCTGCACCCGGTCCACGCACCCTACTTCGGGTTCCGTGGACCGCGCCGCGTGCACCGACCAATCGGGGACTGCCATGTGTCCACCCGCCTTGGTCCATGCACCGCCGCGCCTCCCAGTAGACCGCGCATCACGAGCACGCCAATCAGGCGGCGCCACGTGTCCATGCGCCAGGCCCGTGCACCCAGCCGCGCCCCTCCGTGGACCGAGTGCTGCAGACCGGCCAATCACAAGCCGCCACGTGGCAGCCGGCGGTCCACGGCCCCTCCCATGCACCGAAATTCAGCGAAAACTTCCGTGAGTCCGTTTTTGGGCATCCGGACTCAGAATCAAACAAGCAAATAGCCGTTTTCAAGCGTTTTTCCGCGCTGAATCCAAATCCAACCTCTGTTTGGCACAAAAAAATTTTGAAAATTTGGCAAATGCAGCCGAAGGCCAATCCAGCTGTGGATATCACACAGGGTCCATCTGTGGCATCCCTTTGATGCACTATGGGCCAGATACACCAACACTAGGTGTTCTACACCACGGTTCATGGGAGAAGCTACACGGGGATCAGGGTCACCATATTTTCAGTATCCCCTAGTTTTGCGCTTTTCGAGGAGTTCTTCCATGCTTACTGGGATGCTTGTTGCTGTGAGCTTTTTCGGGGACAGCAGGGTTGTTGCGAGGAGTTCTCCGCGCACGAGCGTCGGATCGAGGCGAGCCTATACACTTTTTTCATCTACTCGACGCGAGGATTATCACCGTATTTTTTTGAGATTTTTCTAAGACTTGCCCGAAGGTATATGTTTTCTCCCTTAGCTGTGTATGGAATTACAGTTGTGTTGTTGCGAGGTTGTGAGCACCCTGTGTTGTGGAATTTGTAACTCAGCCTACGGGGCACGGAATTTGACGTGCAGGTACCCGTTTCGAAGGTTTCGACGCGACGATCGCGATATTATTTATGTTGGATTTTTATGAGTTCTTGCTGCAGGTGAAAAATCCGCATCTTTGCGACTATTCCAACAGATTTGTATGTACTTGGATATTTTGGAATAAAAGTGTAACTTTGGACCTTTTGTTGTACCTAGGAAGGTTCACGAATGTTTTTGGAACACTGCTAGGTGCCGAGGTTGGCGCGACATGTACCGTGGATACGGGTTCAGCAGATATGGTTAGCAAGTGGCCACGCTCTTCACCGACCTCAGGTTTGTCTTGGTTTAAGCACTTCAGGTGGGTAAACTTATTAATGGTAACTGTTTAAGGGAATGGCCGGGTTTATATGCATGTTATGCCTTATGGGAGGTGTAATAGTGGATGTTCACGTATGGATAAGATAAGCTTACTTGTGGGAATGTCACCCTCTATGATTGATAGCATGCCTAATTTGATGTACAACCGATATGAGCGAGAGGTAAGCAAGAAATGGCCTACTTGTGTGGGATTGGTATATCATAGTCGGAATACTTTAGCATGTTTTGCTAATATATGTTTCACCCACTTTCATCGTTTCTGAGGACAAAAGCATGCTTGCATGGACATGAAGTTAGGCCATCTTTTACTGCTGCACTACTTATTGGAACTCGACTTAGGAGAAACCATGCTTTTTCTTTCTCCGTCTTTATTAGTCAGGCAGTCAGTGTTGCTCGGGTTTGAGCAGGGGTTTGGGTAGTGTAGCCGGGACATTGGTGTTAGGGACGGGTGTTGAGTTATGTTAAAATATGGATCTAAATAGGGGAAAAACCACCTAGAGGTGGGGTGAATAGGTGTAAACAATAAACACTCAAAAATCGTTACGCAATAAAACCCAATGCGGAAATGAAAATATAACACGCAAGATTTTTACGTGGAAAACTCCAAAGCCGGAGTAAAAAACCACGGGACCGATAACACGGCGAAATCCACTAGAATTATAACACATACAAAGGTGATATACCGTACTCACAGACGACTCGACATTTTTCCATACGCTCCTAGAAGATCTTCTCCGCTCGCTCCGCAACGCTTCTCGAATCCACGATTAGCGTCCAACGCCGAATCCACGGCGTCCAACGTCGAATCCAGGACGTCCAACCGAATCCACGGTTTTCACCCAGTAGCACGTCTCGAATCCACGAACGTACTTCGCTCCGAATCCACGAGAGCGGTAGCACCTTGAATCCACAAGGCCACGCGAGTCCACGCGCCGATTTTGGGAAAATCGTTGTTTTTGGGTGGTAGTGATCCGCCGAATACTTAGATCAAAGATAGATTGGAAATACCATCTAAGTATTCATTAATTTGATTCTACTCAAAATCTGAGTATGAAAACCTAGAATCAAATTAATCAATATAGATGAAGAAACATAGAATTAAATCTAGTTATTTCCTTTCTTCTCTATATGTGGATTTCTCCTTTTCGACCGTATTTTTGGTTTACCCTAAATAATGAATCGTAGGGTTTATTTATAGGTTAGAAACCGTTGGAAGAGGATAAGAATCAAAAACTGACCAAATCTGGAATTTTTAAGGACGACGGTCCGGACTGTAGAATCGGCGGTCCGGACTGTCGTGGCTAAACAGACAATTTCCAGAAAAACATACGTTCGGGATCTGGACTGAAGTACCACGGTCCGGACTGTTCATACATTTCAGCAAAACCCATGTTCGGGGTCCGGATCAGAATTGGCTTTGTTACGGACTGGATTTGCGCATGAACAAACAACGTTCGGGGTCCGGACTGTGGTCACCTGATCCGGATCCTGAACATGTCCCGTGTCCAGTTTTTGATTTTTATGCAATTAAAAATTCATCCAAGTGTTTCTACACTATAAGAAGTATTCGGATCATCAAAATTAATTAGTTAAACGTACCTGATCCTTTTGAATTCTTCTTTCTTGAGATTGAGGTATATGATCCAAACTTCTTTATCTTCAATCTTCAAGACTTAACACTTTCACGAAATACGCCAAAACAAATTCCTTAACAATCTCCCCCTTTGGCGGTTTCGTGACAAAACAAAAAATTCACTCAAGAAAATTCAAAAAGATATTTTTATTGCTATCACCATACAACAAAATTTTACATTTGAGAACCAAGAAATAAGTACATGAGATAAACTCCTAAAACAGACTCTAGACTTAGACATCTGTAATCTCTGCAAAAGAAATCATTCTTGACAAAAGAGATCGTTAGATACCTCAAGAATATTTAACATTCAAAACCAAACAGAGATAGAGTTTATACTTACCATGACATTTGTGAACTTAGATATGTATTAAGATCATAATCAGAAATAGACATATCTTCTAAGTATTAAAATCCAAATGTCATAAGTTTGTTAGTAATCAAACAACTTGTTAGTAATAATACATGCCCAAATAGTTAGTCTAATAGTTAGTCGAGGCATGCATTGAAAACACAATACAGAACCAAAAGTTGTTTTGATACTTACCTTCAAGGTTTCAAAGTTCTCACACACCATTGTTCCAATTGTTCTTATATCTTTCCCCCTTTTTGTCACTAAAGTAGCCAAAATTACAAAAATAAAAGGAGTGTTAAAAGCTCAAAAATAAAGGGTAAGAACTAAAACTTAAAAACCTGCAAAACAAAGTTAAAGAAAAACCTGTAATTGCCGAATTTTAGAAAAGGTTTTGGGCCAATCTGAGGTTGGATTTGGATTCAGCGCGGAAAAACGCTTGAAAACGGCTATTTGTTTGTTGAATTTGGAGTCCGGATGACCAAAAGCGGGCTTCCGGAAGTTTGTGGGGATTTTCGGTGCATGGGGGTGACACGTGGACCGGCCCGAGCCACGTGGCGGCCGCTTATTGGCCGGCTCACGCAGCTGGGTCCACGGGGAGGCGCGGCGGTGCATGGACCGCGGCGGGGGACGCGTGGCGTGCCCTGGTAGGCGGGCGCACGCGGCACGGCTCACCGGTTTGGCGGGGTTGCGGTGGACCGGGCGCATGACGCGTGGCGGCTTCGGATTCGTGGGCCCACGTAGGCGCGGTCCACGGTGTGCGCGAGGGGGGCGCCTCGGTACTGTGCGCGCACAGTGGCGCCAGCGGGGCGGTCGGCCGCACTCGAGTGCGACACGCGTCGCCTCGCGGTTGGGCGGCCGTACCTACCCCGCTGACCGCGAGGGGGCCACGTGGCGCGTTGCGGGCCGCCAGGTTTGCTGTCCTCTGTTCGGGGTGACGTGGCCGTCCCAGGGATTTCCGGGCGCGTCGGACGGGAGGTATACAACCCGGTTTCCGGGCGCAGTGCGCCCGGAAACCGCGCCCGAAACCCGGCCCGATAAGTATAGTGGGCTGGGCCTATAAATAGCTCCCCCCTTTCTTTCCTTTGGCTTTTTGGACCCCATTTCCGCTGAGCTCCCTTCACAAGAGTTTTTCCTCCCTCAGTGCACTACCCATTGGAGAAGTTTGAGGATTTTTGGAGGCACACTTCCCGAGGTTCACCATTTTACGGCGCGGCGCGACGCTTGTTCTCCGGCGATCCTCTTCGCCCCTTCTCAGTGTTTGGACTCCTCCGACCCACCCCGACCTCGGAATTCGCCGATTCTTGTGCCGTTGGACTCACGACAGGTAGGGCTTCAACTCCTGTGTTTTGTGGTTCCTCGATTTCCGTTCTGATCTTGGAGTTTTCTTAGCACCCATTTGACCCTTTTTCTTCGCGGACTTTTGGGACAGCACCGCGGTGTTCTTGCCATATCCTTCCGCTCAGGCATCGGAACGAGGCGATTCAAAAGGCAATTTTCATCTACGTTTCGCAAGGAGTCTCCTGAATTTTTCTCAGATTTTTATGGATTTTACCCGTGGGTGAGAATCTTCTTTCTCTGTGGTTCCTTGTTACAGGAATTTGGTACAGTTTGGATTCGGGGTGTACCCCTTGCCGGATTTTTATCTCAGCGTAGGAAACTCCAATTTGGGCGTGCAGGTACTCGTTTCGACGGGCTCGTCGCAAGGATCGCGATAGTATTTTTCTTGGATTTTTCTGGGCATTATTCGCAGGTAAAAATTGGTGAATTCTGGACTGCAGATTTAGGGGACAGATTTTGGAATTGGGGATGAATCGCTTATGTATTTTTCCTTTGGGGTATTTTGTACAGATTGGTGGTGTGTTTGGACTGATCTTGGACTTCGCCTTTGGGAATTTGGAATAGCGCTTGAGGTGGGTGATGTTGTGAACCTCCTACTTGTGAATGTCACTAGGCCTATTAGAATGCCATGATTATGTGTTATTAATTGTGAATGTATCTAGCATGCTTGTATGAGATTAAGGTTCCTTTGTTGATACTTGCGTTGTTAGCAGGTTACAAGTTAGTAAGTGGTATTTCCATGTTTAGATAGGCAATTTAATTAGTTGGAAAGAATGCTAAAGCCATATCATATTATATGTTAAGGGAAGGTTTGGGCATGTGGTTAGAATGAATGTTGTATAAGGGATACTTGCTAGTAGACTGTGCATCTAAAATGTATTATGTATCATATATCCTGCCACATGTACATCGGGATTTCCCAAACACTTAATGTTGCATATGTTTGAATAATTGGAGTAATTATAGCCAATAAAGGACTTTGCATGCTTGAATGGTCATCTAGATAGGCCACCTTTTTCTGCTACACAAACTTATTAGAATTGACTTAGGAGAAACCATGCTTTTATTCGTTCTCCTGTCGTCTAGCCTTAGGGGATTGTGTAGTCAGATGTTCAGAGTTGGGACAGTCGGGGATCGAGGTTTGGGTGTTGCGGCGACCGCGGACTGTGGGCGGTTGACCGGATTATTATTACTACTTTTGCACTAGATTGGAGGTAGGGGATCGAGTTTCCCTTTAGTGGATGGGTTTTCCCACTTTGATCAGGGGCGTGACCCCGTCCTGCTATTTATGGTACTGATGATACTAGTGACTGTGATACTATGCTCGTGTGGGGTCGCTCCCCTCGAGTGCCACTCCGGAGTAGGATTCCGACCGTGTTGGGTGCCGGTCAGGCCGTGTTGGGTGCCGGTCAGACCGTGTTGGGTTCCGGTCTATTTGGACAGGGGAGATACTGAGTTGTGAGGTTGACAGCAGAGCAGGCAGTACCAGTGTTTACTGGTGTTTTGATTGGGTTGGTCTGTCAGTCCTTACGTTCTGGTGCATGTTTTTAGCCATTCTCTAGTAGGCATCGTAGAGGCATGTTAGTGGTAGCTCTGCATCAGTAGTGTACTTGTAGCTTACCACCTTTGTTTCATTTTTCGCCTCTGATAGTCCTAGTGGGCATGTCTGAGTTTGAGGTCTACCCACTAGGGGAGGCTACTGTTTTTATAGTAGTTCTCACCCCCCACTGTTTTCTCTTTTCTGTTCCCCTTTGTTTTGCAGAGTTCTCTGCGGGAGTTGCGGGACCCTCTTCCCTGGATCGAGGTAAGAGGATCGCTGATTAGCTAGCCACTGCCCGAGTTCGAGTTTAGTAGTTTTGATGTATCCCCAGTACACTCAGACGGTTGTATTTTCCTTTTATTTTGGGTCTGGCTGCGGCCAGCTGGTTGTATATATTTCGTGAGCTGGGAGAGACACTTGTATATTTCTGAGAGCTTACTGTACTTTCATTTCCAGCATTTGTTTGAGTTGTATTAGTTTTAGTTTAGCTCTGTTTTATGCTCCTTTATTACGTGTTTATATCTGAGCAGGTTATCAGCGCTTCGTGTACACGGAAAATTCCGTATGCACGGCGGATCTGTGAACGGGCCCGGGTTCTGGTTTACACCCGGGGCGTGACAGATTAGTTGGTATCAGAGCTTAGGGATAGGTCAGACGGGACTTAGGAAACCCTAGGCTTTTGGCAGACCCTAGGAAGGCAGAGCGTGAGTGACGTGATATTGTGCGAAAGTCGGTAATTGGTTGTTAACTCTTCCTGTGAGTGGAGAGGGATTGACATAGCCTATTTCTGGGGGACTATTATGTTGGCTGCAGACAACATAAGGTTACAGAAATAGGGGAATGTCCGTGACTTTCGCTTGATTGGGTCGAGAGTGGTTTGGTTTACTGACCCGTGGATTTTTGTGTGGCAGGATGCCTCCTAGGCGGCAGATTCCTACTCGGGGTACTCCTACACCCCCGGAGGAGCCGGGGCAGTCCGGGCCTTCTGAGATCAGTGAGCTGAGGGCCATGATGGCCCAGTTGGCGGAGAGCCACCGCCGACAGGAGCAGAGGTTTGAGCAGTTATTGGCCCAGGTTGCGGCACCTCCCCCTACTACTGCTGAGGCCCCCGTACCACCTGTTGTACCACCGACTATTCCACTTGCCCCTACAGCGCCGTCGTCGAGCAGCGGGGCTCAGGGGATGTTCAGGCCTTTGACCCCAGAGGAGGAGCGGGAGTTTTCTGACAAACTCACGCAGTTCTGCAAGCGAGGACCCCCTAAGTTCTCGGGGCGGAGCACTCACCCGTGGGAGATTGGATCATGGCTAGCGTCAATGGAGAAGATGTTTCGGGACTTCTTCATTGACCAGAGGTTCAGAGCACATTTGGCAGTACACTGTCTGGAGGGGGATGCAGATGCTTGGTGGCGTCGGGTCGAGCCCCTAGAGTTTCAGGTCACCCGACAGCTACCCTGGTCAGAGTTCAGGAGGATGACCCTTGACACTTACTTCTCCACGAGTGTGAAGAAGAAGATAGAAGATGACTTGAAGAACCTGCAGCAAGGTGATCGCCCAGTGTGGGACTATTTCCAGGAGTTTACGCAGTTGCTCAACTGCGTGCCCTACGTTGCCAGGGATGGGCTGCACCAGGTGGAGCTGTTTGAGACAGGCTTGCGCCCCGAGATCTATACCATGGTACACGCCCAGAGGCTTCAGACTTTATCAGAGGCAGTGGATCATGCCCAGTGGGTCGAGAGGGGAGATCAGGTTGTTTCTAGACGCGGAGGTCCGGTCGCTCAGAGTTCTGAGAAGAAGCGACCAGCATCAGATGAGGGGGGACAGGCCAGTTCCTGGAGGCCGCCCCGACCGCCACCGCCTCAGTTTACGGGCCGGGGGCGTTCGGAGCGGCGAGGGCCTGGGGGATCCCAGAGGCCCCCACAGCATCAGCAGCCCCAGCGACAGCAGCAGCACTCGCAGCAGCAGAGGTCGCAGTCGCGACAGCAGGGATCTCAGCGGCAGTCGCACAGGCAGCAGCAGCAGCAGTCACGGCAGTTTCGGGCCCCAGGCAGTTGTATCTTCTGCGGGGGTCCGCATTTCCCCGGCACTTGTGATCAGAGGTGGGGGCGTTGTTATGGCTGCGGGCAGGCAGGGCACATACGATCTTCATGCCCTTTTTCGGCATCAGTGGCGCCTTCTTCGGCCTCAGTTTCTCTTCCACCTCAGCAGCGACCGCCAGCTCAGCGGCCCTATGCTTCTGCGAGCAGGGCTCCTTCCTCCCACCCTGCAGACCACCGACCACCAGCTCAGAGCGGGCGAGTCTACGCCGCTCAGGTAGGGGACTCCGCGGCAGCCAACCACGTGGTGGCAGGTATCACTTTACTTTTTGGCATTAGAGCTCGCACTTTATTTGATACCGGTGCATCACATTCTATTATCAGTAGAGCATTTGCATCATCTCATGGACTAGAGTTAGGTCGGTTGCCACATGCTTTAGAGGTACAGATTCCCGGTCACATATTGTATGTAGAGGAGTGTTGCTGGTCGTGCCCGGTACAGCTTGAGTCTTGGATTTTGCCAGCGGACCTGATGGTCCTTAGTCAGCTGCGAGATTTTGACATTGTACTGGGGATGGATTGGCTGGCTCGCTATTTCGCGACGATTGATTGCGCCGCGAGGTCTGTTACTTTTAGCGAGCCAGGCCAGGAGGTGTTCGTTTTCAGGGGGTGCCAGAGTGCTTTCTTTGCCTCTATGGTTTCGACTTCTCGTGCGAGGCAGATGATGCGCAGTGGATGCGTAGCCTTTATGGCATCTGTGGTTAAGGAGCCTACGGCGGCTCCGGGACTCGCGGATATCCCGATTGCCCGCGAGTTCCCGGATGTGTTTCCTCCAGAGCTGTTTAGCATGTCGCCGGATAGGGAGGTCGAGTTTTTGATTGACGTGGTCCTAGGAACTGCGCCAATCTCTAAGGCTCCTTACCGAATGGCACCGGCTGAGCTGCGAGAATTAAAGGCGCAACTCCAGGATTTAATGGATAAGGGTTTTGTGAGACCGAGTGTATCGCCTTGGGGAGCGCCGGTGCTATTTGTGAAGAAGAAAGATGGTTCGCTTCGACTGTGCGTTGATTATCGGGAGCTGAATAAAGCGACCATCAAGAACAAGTACCCTTTGTCGCGCATTGATGATTTATTTGATCAGCTGCAAGGGACTTGTGTCTTCTCCAAGATCGACTTACAGTCTGGTTACCACCAATTGAAGGTGAAGGCCGAGGACATCCCAAAGACGGCATTCAGGTCGCGGTACGGGCATTATGAGTTCACCGTCATGCCTTTTGGACTGACAAATGCCCCTGCAGCTTTTATGGATTTGATGAACAGGATTTTTCGACCATACCTGGATCGGTTCGTCGTTGTTTTTATTGATGACATCCTAGTTTATTCCCGAAGCGATGTGGAGCACGAGGAGCACCTGAGGATTGTGCTACCACTTCTGAGAGAGAGAAAGTTGTATGCCAAGTTATCTAAGTGTGAATTTTGGCTTCGGGATGTTGTCTTTTTGGGCCACGTGATTTCAGCCGCTGGAGTGGCAGTAGACCCGGCGAAGATCGAGGCAGTCCGGGATTGGCCCCGACCGACGACGGTATCAGAGGTTCGCAGTTTCATGGGCTTAGCAGGATATTACCGTCGATTTGTGGAAGGTTTTGCGAAACTTTCCACACCCCTCACTCGTTTGACGCGAAAAGGGATTAAGTTTACTTGGAGTGAGGATTGTCAGAGGAGCTTTGAGGAATTAAAGAACAGATTGATGTCGGCTCCTGTCCTTTCCCTCCCTGTTATGGGGAAAGGATGCGTGGTATACAGCGACGCATCGCACAGTGGACTTGGTTGCGTGCTGATGCAGGAAGGAAGAGTAATCGCTTATGCCTCCCGGCAACTGAAGGATTATGAAAAGAATTACCCTACCCATGATTTGGAGCTAGCTGCAGTGATTTTTTGCACTAAAGTTGTGGCGCCACTACCTGTATGGGGAGCACTGCGAGATTTACACCGACCACAAGAGCTTGAAATACCTGTTCACGCAGAAGGAGCTCAACTTGAGGCAGCGCAGATGGTTGGAATTGTTGAAAGATTATGATGTAGACATATTATACCATCCTGGCAAGGCCAACGTGGTTGCTGATGCCCTGAGCAGGAGAGCAGTACAGAGTCTATCTTTGAGGATCACCGATCAGGCTCCATTACTTGAGCAGATGAGGCGGTTAGAGCTCGAGGTTGTGTCCCCTGGGGTCTCTGCTAGACTTATGTCTCTAGTCGTGCAGCCCACTCTGTTGGACAGGATTCGGGAGAGACAGAGTGAGGACCCCCACCTGGTGAGGATTCGAGAGCAGATGCAGACTGGTTTGATAGGGGACTTCTCAGTCGATGCTGCGGGAGTACTACGGTACAGGGACCGCGCGTGTGTGCCTATGGACGCAGAGATCCGAGAGCAGATCTTGAGGGAGGCCCACTATACACCTTATACCATCCATCCTGGTGGGACTAAGATGTATAGGGATCTTAAGGCACAGTTTTGGTGGAATGGGATGAAAAGAGACATTGGGAGATTTGTAGCACACTGTCTAACTTGTCAGCAAGTAAAGGCGGAGCATCGTGTACCTACTGGCAAGTTGCAGAGTCTCCCAATCCCTGAATGGAAATGGGAACATGTTACGATGGATTTTGTCACTAGTTTGCCGAGAGCACAGACGGGAGCGGATGCTATCTGGGTAATCGTGGACAGGCTTACCAAATCCGCTCACTTTCTGCCGGTTCAGATGACTTGGCCGATGGAGCGACTCGCACAGGTGTACTTGGCTGAGGTGGTTAGATTACACGGAGTACCTGTTTCCATAGTATCAGATAGAGACCCGAGGTTGTCTCGCATTTCTGGAGGAGTTTACAGACAGCCTTGGGGACGCAGCTCCGATTCAGTACAGCATTCCACCCCCAGACCGATGGGCAGTCAGAGCGCACTATTCAGACCCTCGAGGATATGTTGAGAGCATGCATTCTGGACTTTGGAGGAGGATGGTACCGGACACTTGGGATTAGTTGAGTTTGCGTACAACAACAGCTATCAAGCGAGCATTCAGATGGCTCCGTTTGAAGCGTTGTATGGACGCAAGTGTCGGTCACCCCTTTATTGGAGTGACGTGGGTGAGAGAAGACCTTGGGGTCCTGTCTACTGTTAGAGGCAGAGGAAAAGGTCAGATTGATACGAACGACACCTCGAGACCGCCCAGAGTCGACAGAGGAGTTATGCTGATACTCGACGGCGAGACTTAGAGTTTCAGGTGGGTGACCATGTTTTTCTGAAAGTCTCGCCTTCGAAGGGGATTCGGAGATTTGGTATTCGTGGGAAACTGAGCCCTCGTTATATTGGACCTTTTGAGGTGTTGGAGCGCTTAGGGCCAGTTGCCTACAGGCTTGCGCTTCCTCCCAGACTTTCGGGTGTTCACAATGTTTTTCATGTTTCGACACTGAGGAGGTATGTTCATGACCCGTCTCATATCATCGATTTCACCCCTTTGGAGGTTGCTGAGGACCTGAGCTATGTTGAGCGGCCGTTGAGGATCTTGGACCGTGAGGTTAGGGAGTTGCGCAGTCGGGCCATCCCGTATGTGAAGGTCCTCTGGAGCAGTCATGATGAGCGCGAGGCTACCTGGGAGTTGGAGTCAGCGAGATGATGGATGCTCACCCCCACTTGTTTGAGGCCCCTGCTGAGGTATGACTTTTGTTTCGAGGACGAAACTTTTTCTTGTAGGGGAGGAGTAGTGTAGTGTACTGTTTTTTCCCATGCAACTTTCCGGTGAATCCATTGTGTAGAACACCTAGTGTTGGTGTCGCCCATGGTGCATCGAAGGGGTGCCACAGATGGACCTTGTGAGACTTTGATAGCGGAATGGCCTTCGGCTGTAATTGCCGAATTTTAGAAAAGGTTTTGGGCCAATCTGAGGTTGGATTTGGATTCAGCGCGGAAAAACGCTTGAAAACGGCTATTTGCTTGTTGAATTTGGAGTCCGGATGACCAAAAGCGGGCTTCCGGAAGTTTGTGGGGATTTTCGGTGCATGGGGGTGACACGTGGACCGGCCCGAGCCACGTGGCGGCCTCTTATTGGCCGGCTCACGCAGCTGGGTCCACGGGGGGCGCGGCGGTGCATGGACCGCGGCGGGGGACGCGTGGCGTGCCCTGGTAGGCGGGCGCACGCGGCACGGCTCACCGGTTTGGCGGGGGTTGCGGGGGACGGGCGCATGACGCGTGGCGGCTTCGGATTCGTGGGCCCACGTAGGCGCGGTCCACGGTGTGCGCGAGGGGGGCGCCTCGGTACTGTGCGCGCACAGTGGCGCCAGCGGGGCGGTCGGCCGCACTCGAGTGCGACACGCGTCGCCTCGCGGTTGGGCGGCCGTACCTACCCGCTGACCGCGAGGGGGCCACGTGGCGCGTTGCGGGCCGCCAGGTTTGCTGTCCCCTGTTCGGGGTGACGTGGCCGTCCCAGGGATTTCGGGCGCGTCGGACGGGAGGTATACAACCCGGTTTCCGGGCGCAGTGCGCCCGGAAACCGCGCCCGAAAACCCGGCCCGATAAGTTGGGCTGGGCCTATAAATAGCTCCCCCCTTCTTTCCTTTGGCTTTTTGGACCCATTTCCGCTGAGCTCCCTTCACAAGAGTTTTTCCTCCTCAGTGCACTACCCATTGGAGAAGTTTGAGGATTTTTGGAGGCACGTTCCCGAGGTTCACCATTTTACGGCGCGGCGCGACGCTTGTTCTCCGGCGATCCTCTTCGCCCCTTCTCAGTGTTTGGACTCCTCCGACCCACCCGACCTCGGAATTCGCCGATTCTTGCGCCGTTGGACTCACGACAGGTAGGGCTTCAACTCCTGTGTTTTGTGGTTCCTCGATTTCCGTGCTGATCTTGGAGTTTTCTAGCACCCATTTGACCCTTTTTCTTCGCGGACTTTTGGGACAGCACCGCGGTGTTCTTGCCATATCTTTCCGCTCAGGCGTCGGAACGAGGCGATTCAAAAGGCAATTTCATCTACGTTTCGCAAGGAGTCTCCTGGATTTTTCTCAGATTTTTCTGGATTTTACCCGTGGGTGAGAATCTTCTTTCTCTGTGGTTCCTTGTTACAGGAATTTGGTACAGTTTGGATTCGGGGTGTACCCCTTGCCGGATTTTTATCTCAGCGTAGGAAACTCCAATTTGGGCGTGCAGGTAGGTACTCGTTCGACGGGCTCGTCGCAAGGATCGCGATAGTATTTTTCTTGGATTTTCTGGGCATTATTCGCAGGTAAAAAGTGATTGGTGAATTCTGGACTGCGGATTTAGGGGACAGATTTGGAATTGGGGATGAATCGCTTATGTATTTTCCTTTGGGGTATTTTGTACAGATTGGTGGTGTGTTTGGACTGATCTTGGACTTCGCCTTTGGGTTTGGAATAGCGCTTGAGGTGGGTGATGTTGTGAACCTCCTACTTGTGAATGTCACTAGGCCTATTAGAATGCCATGATTATGTGTTATTAATTGTGAATGTATCTAGCATGCTTGTATGAGATTAAGGTTCCTTTGTTGATACTTGCGTTGTTAGCAGGTTACAAGTAGTAAGTGGTATTTCCATGTTTAGATAGGCAATTTAATTAGTGGAAAGAATGCTAAAGCCATATCATATTATATGTTAAGGGAAGGTTTGGGCATGTGGTTAGAATGAATGTTGTATAAGGGATACTTGCTAGTAGACTGTGCATCTAAATGTATTATGTATCATATATCCTGCCACATGTACATCGGGATTTCCAAACACTTAATAATGTGCATATGTTTGAATAATGGAGTAATAATTATAGCCAATAAAGGACTTTGCATGCTTGAATGGTCATCTAGATAGGCCACCTTTTCTGCTACACAAACTTATTGGAATTGACTTAGGAGAAACCATGCTTTTATTCGTTCTCCTGTCGTCTAGCCTTAGGGGATTGTGTAGTCAGATGTTCAGAGTTGGGACAGTCGGGGATCGAGGTTTGGGTGTTGCGGCGACCGCGGACTGTGGGCGGTTGACCGGATATTATTACTACTTTTGCACCAGATTGGAGGTAGGGGATCGAGTTTCCCTTTAGTGGATGGGTTTTCCCACTTTGATCAGGGTCGTGACCCGTCCTGCTATTTATGGTACTGATGATACTAGTGACTTGATACTATGCTCGTGTGGGGTCGCTCCCCTCGAGTGCACTCCGGAGTAGGATTCCGACCGTGTTGGGTGCCGGTCAGGCCGTGTTGGGTGCCGGTCAGACCGTGTGGGTTCGGTCTATTTGGACAGGGGAGATACTGAGTTGTGAGGTTGACAGCAGAGCAGGCAGTACCAGTGTTTACTGGTGTTTGATTGGGTTGGTCTGTCAGTCCTTACGTTCTGGTGCATGTTTTTAGCCATTCTAGTAGGCATCGTAGAGGCAGTTAGGTAGCTCTGCATCAGTAGTGTACTTGTAGCTTACCACCTTTGTTTCATTTTTCGCCTCTGATAGTCCTAGTGGGCATGTCTGAGTTTGAGGTCTACCCACTAGGGGAGGCTACTGTTTTTATAGTAGTTCTCACCCCCCACTGTTTTCTCTTTTCTGTTCCCCTTTGTTTTGCAGAGTTCTCTGCGGGAGTTGCGGGACCCTCTTCCTGGATCGAGGTAAGAGGATCGCTGATTAGCTAGCCACTGCCCGAGTTCGAGTTTAGTAGTTTTGATGTATCCCCAGTACACTCAGACGGTTGTATTTCCTTTTATTTGGGTCTGGCTGCGGCCAGCTGGTTGTATATTTCGTGAGCTGGGAGAGACACTTGGATTTCTGAGAGCTACTGTACTTTCATTTCCAGCTTGTCTGAGTTGTATTAGTTTTAGTTTAGCTCTGTTTTATGCTCCTTTATTACTTGTTTATATCTGAGCAGGTTATCAGCGCTTCGTGTTACGGAAAATTCCGTATGCACGGCGGATCTGTGAACGGGCCCGGGTTCTGGTTTACACCCGGGGCGTGACAGAGGATGCCAACATATCTGTCTCCTATCAAATACCTGTATGGAATATCATATTTAAACCCCATTGCTCTAAATGAGGTCCTAGGAGATCAAAAAAACATTGCGATCCCATACTCAAAAATTTCGTTTGCAGTTGTAAGAATATTGTAAAATGTGATGAAGTTTAAGAAACGATACGCAAGGACGGAGTTGTTGGACTGATAGATTTCTTCGTGATTGAGTTCCCACCAACCATATACCCTTATAACGTTTGCCAAATGCGGAGTCAAACTCTCCAGTCAGGTAGTTTAATTCCGTCCTGCTAGCTTGCATCCCTAAGACCTCCCCAATTAAGTGGAGGTATTTTAAGCCTTCTCCTTGGATGGTTGTATAGAATGCCATTTACCATCGAATTTTCTGAAAGGTGTCGTTTGTTGTGTAGACGGTCACTTACTCGATGCAAACAATAACCAAGCATTTTTGGAATTGCAAACTGAAAAAGGGGCTTGTTCAATAACTTCCCAAAACGACCCGGTGAGTGGTCCGAAGAGTGCAACAAACATTTACATGCCTGCGCCACATGCATTCCGATTTCAAACGCCTGAGACGGTCAGTTAACAGAGATTGTTACACGCACGGGGGGGAGATCAGGAGCTATCGGTCGTTAAATTTCAACCCCCCAGAGGGCTTGTCCCAATCGTCGAGCAAGTCTTTGTCTTCATCGGATTGATAGGATGCTAATTCGGTGGCTTTCCTTTTCCACCAATCCTTCCTTGGTGAATCAGTGTTTTTGTTTCGACTAATAGGCGTTGTGTATCGTCCATCAAATTTGTCCCAGTAGTCTTCCCTATCAGATCGTCTAGGAGTCGTTACAAGAACAAATCACCTTTCGCAGAGTTTTCTTTGCTCTTTTC